>VYZW01008098.1:5269-60921 GCA_013401315.1 Balaeniceps rex
GTGAGCACATTGACTTTGGCAGCATTCACACCTTTTAGTCGTGAAATCTTAAGGTCTTTAACACCATCCACTGCATAACTTACTTTTTGTATACAGTAAGATGTTCATGCTCTTGACACATAATGCAAGAGGTGTCTCTTCAGTCACTGTATGCAACTCTCTTAAAAAAAAGAGCCCACCCCCTCCCCTTTTTTTGCTTGTAATTCTAAAAATTTTTTTTATTGTGTTACATTGAAAGACGTCTTAACAATCAACTTCTGGGAACTCTGTAACGCTTTGTGTCAGGGCTNTTTACTCAGTAAACCATTTAGCTAGCCTTGAGTGCCGGTGCCTTTCTTACTTTTATCCCAAAGGAACCAGCATGACCTCGTAACACAACAGTAGCTCTTATGGCAACCATGATTTAAATTTAAAAAAAAAAAAAAAAAAAATATATTTCCATTATAAAAAAGAAAATTAATGGTTTATTGTTAANNAGGTATCCTCCTCCTGAAAGCATTACTGAAGATATTTCAACATGAACCCCCCCACTGATTCTATTATTCCTTGCTTGTATCAAAGATGGGAACCTCTCATAGAGCCAGTATCTCACTAGAGCCAGGGAATGTTACTGCTGGAGAACTGGTAAACATTTACCAAAAAAACCCATTTGTTCATATGTGCAGAAGTAAGAACCAATGCCTTGTTCAAGAAAATGGCTTTTTCCACAGTTATGGAAGTACTCATATTCACAAATCAAACAAAATCTGGCCCTGAACATAAAATACTTGTGAGGAGCTGAAAAATAACAGTGTTATGGACAGTGAGAAATACTGCTGACACCTTGTGCTTTATGAGAATGATTGATTAATTGTTCAATGCAGGCTTTGCTTGATGGAAATAAAACGTTTGTGATGCCTCTGTGGTCCTATTAAGACTAATTAATTCCTTCTTCAAATGAAATGAAGACTAATTAGACTCTAATATTAATTTCCTATTTGTCCAGAACCACTAATTTTCATATCACGCTGTTGCAGCCTATATTTTTATGTCTGTGCTTGCTGCATGTCAGAGTGTTTGTCTAACGGGGGGCAAAATGATTTAAGACACCCATAAATGTAATCTATTAAAGTGTGCTACAGGGCCAGTGCGAAAGGAGTACAATTCAACTCTTAGCAGTGGTTAGTAGGCCATGAGCTACATGTGGAATTAGACGTGAACTATTTCTCCATAAACTCTCAGGACAGAGCTTCACACTAGGAACACAGGTTTAGATTATTAACCCTTCTGTGTCACTTAGATCCTGCTCGGGTGTTTTTCAGTATATTTAATTAAATTATTAACTTCTATATTAAAAATAAACTGATACCTTCATGCTAATCCCACTGCTCCTAACAGACTATGAACGAATGCTTGCTTATCCCTATTTCTCTCATACGCTTTCTTTACCTCCTCAATTTCTCCTGCTTCTCTGCTTACTTCCCTTGACAATGCAAATACGGTTCTCTCCAGAAAGCCGCTGGCGCGCTGCACCATCCCCAGGCATCACCTTGAAGGTCAGTGGCACCTCATCTACCATGTTCTACTTCTGCGGCACAGATTACGCTCCCCTCTCTCAGACTTTCACATGTTTCACCCTGATAAATTACTTCTGAACAAATGTGTTTTAACCTCTATAAACCTAGCTCTCCAGATTATGTTTCCCACTTGTTTTTCGTGGTACTGATTACATCCTCCATCCTAACATCTTGCACTGCATCTCACAGTACTAAACATTGTTTTCCTTATGATGAAACTCCTTGACCAGTCACTCAGGGCATAAGACTTTCTCCTTATCTCACCATCCTCTAAGTTCAATCCACTTTTTCCTGCATAACCTAAGCAATTGCCTACACTCTGTGGATTCCTCTACTATCCTTACAAACAGCAATGCAAATCTAGCTTTTTATTTCCAATGTGGCTCCATCCTTCCTAGTCCTGTGTTTTAGCCAGCCTCTGTTTTCTGAGTGTTTCACAATTATTTTCAAAGTTGTGTGTCCAAAACTGTATGTCTGTCTCTCTTCTGAGATTTGCACAGCTGCTACTCTTTCTTCCTCCCACAATCCTGTTATCATCAATGACAAAACTGTCTCCTCCGACCTGGAGAACCACCTTTGTCCCACTTTGGCATGAATATTCTGGCCATGTCTGAAATTATTATTTCTAATCTTGGTTTCTCCTCTGGCCACTACTACTACGTTGCCTTATTTCATGCAACCATACCCTTTATTTCATCGTAGCCATACCTCTTTGACGTCCACAATAGCTATTGCAGTGCATGTCAAAGTTTCTTTGTCTACACAAGCAAGAGTCTCCATAATTCTGTCCAAACTACTCCTCATTTGTTGTTACTCCTGTCACTGAGTGTGTTACCATCTTTAACACATATTTAATTTGCTTTTTCATAATTACCTATCATCTTCTTTGGTGCCATTTTGGATCTGTACAATGCCTCTCTAAATTTGAGTTGACTGTGAAGTCTGTAAACACTTTTTATCTTCTGTATGCCTAAATACTACTGTCACAATTTTAATTAATGATCTCAGTAACAGCACAACAGTTGAGCGCAAACAGTAAGAAAGTGGTTAAAATTCCCTTTCATTTTAAAAGCTAACACCTTGACAAAGACTTCTCTGTGAAAAGAATACTGCCAGCACTGTATTGTCATCCAGAGAACAGCTACAATTCAAAGCCTCTAATAATGTATAGGAAAATAGGAGGTTTTTTCCCATGTTTTCTTGTCTCCCAACTTTAATAACCAAAAACTACAGGAAGTGCTGCAGTTTCTAAACAAATGGAAAAAAAAAAGTTTTCTAGAAGTCAGTCCCTGAAAGTTATCTCGTAACTTCTTCCCATAAAAAAAAATTATGAGACAAACTGTTTTTGCACAGGAAAAAAAAAATGTTAGAACTTTTGACTACGAAGGTATTCGGGTGGCTGTCGCAGGAGTGCTGCAGGTGGATAGGCAGCGTGGACTCCTGCACCTAACTTGGGGAGAAAATCTTGCCCTCTCTTTCTCGCACTTGCTTATGACTAGGTAAAAGGAAGCAGGGCTTAATGTCGAGACTTTTCAGTGTACTCCTATACGTTCTCTCATTCTGAGTATTCCTGTTTTGTTCCTATTGTGCTGTAGTTCTCCCTTTTCCTCATAGAAAAGCCAAGGTTATTTGTCTGCTGTGTGGCTGAAATGAGAGCACTGCCCTAAAGCTCCTCGATGAATACCCTTCCTTATAATGTTTTGAGTGCAGTAATTCAAAGCCTGATGTCAGACTATCCACCCTGCCACGCACAATGGTAATGTGACCTACAGCTAACCTCGCGCTGGCCATCAGTGCATTAAGTGGGTGCGTTTCCATTTTTGTTAGTTGGAGACACTGTCTTTGACTATCTTTACAAACTGGTGTCCTCAGTTAATTTATAGATACAAACCAACTTTTCCTTGGCGAAACAGTCGAAAAGGCTCACCAGTGCCACTTCATCATGAGTGACTCGTATTGAGGATGATATAGCCAGTTATCAGATGGCAAATCTCATTTTAACTTGCTATTTTCTAAGGTTTTCCATGTATTTTTACACTGTGTTTTTCTTTGCCATTACTTAAGTTTTGATGCTGTATTTTGTACTACAGAGCTACACTCTATGTATCCTCATCTTCTCATGAGATAAAATAATTCTGTTGCTTTTAATTAAATACTAACACTTCTGCCAATTCTTCATGATTTAATACATCTAATACCATTAACATGTGATTAACCTAGGTCAACATATCCTTCAAAGAGAAAACCTGAGTCTTAAATGCAAGAATTTTTGCTTTCAAATCATACCTGTTTTAACAGACTAATGAACACAAAAATGTGCATACAAATAATAAATGAATACCTTACCCCATCTCTCATGAAATTTTATGAGATGCATATGAAGACCATAGATGTCTTGCAGTGAATTCTCACATGTGCTGCTCATAACATTTTTTGTAGAGTAACTCCCCTCATTGGATTTTACCATTCTAAAATGAAATCAGGGTATTTGAATCTGAACAATTCTTCTACTCAGAAAATATAAAAAAGGGTAAGATTCAGATTGAGTCCAGAATGAGTTAAAATGAAGACCACAATGTATAGAAATTGTTTATCAATAATAAGGTTTTTAAAATATAACAAATTACTTCACTATATCTTGCAATTAAATTTCTCCAACAAAGGGAATTGTCAAACAGCTACACAGCTTGACACCTCCAGGGTAAATGGTGGTGAGGCCTGGATGGCATAGTCATGGCTATCTTTTGTGGGACATTTTAAAAGGTCTTCCAACACGACAAGATTCCTACAGCACCCACTGGATTGCACCATTAAAGGTAGGATGGTAGAGTTAACCAGACTGCCTAAAGAAATGGAGCCCCTGGATGCCCCAGGCATTACTTGTTGAGCAGTGCCTTCTTCCTGACTTTGCCCCTTGCTGGAGACCACGTCCATGCCTTGTGGCTTCTGCCATGGCAGTAGCTATGCCATGGGCATAGCCACTGGGCAAGCAAAACTCAGCATGATGCAGATCTCTCTTCTGGAGCAACGGTGTATGTACCCATCCTGCCCTCCCCACGTTTGCTTACTCACTCTAGTACCTCAACTTCATGTCACTCCTGCCCTCCAGCTTTGCAGGTATCGTGCTTGGTCTCCAGCCACAGGAGCTAGCCAGCATGTCCTGTGCACTTCACACCTTGCATGGTCAACCACCATTGCTTCCTAGCTTTTCCTCTTCTTCTGCAAAGGACATGTGTTGTAGAAAAGGTCCGAAGAGCTGTCTCATGCTTTTGTAAGGTGCAAAACGAAGAGCATGATGGGGTCCTTTGCTTTCATAGCTGTCCTATGAGAACAACAGAAAGTTGGGTAAAGGGAAGAGTAGGGCCAAAGAAATTGAACACTTAGAGTGTTAAAGGAGAGCTTTACAGAAATAAGGGACAGCTGAAATAAATTGCTGAAGGGATCACATTTTACCTATATCTTTTAACAGGAAGATCTTATTGAAGAATTCTTATGTATTTGATGAAAAAAAAAAATCATCAGCAGTTACCTAAAGCAGGTATGCATAGTTACCTTTTTTAACATTCGTCTTGGATGTCAGATACGCTACTGCCTGCAGCAGGCTACCCTTCCTCCCCTGCCAAGCTTCCCTTTGCCTTCAGAAGTGAGGGTTGTGGATGGTGGTACCCCCCAAACACATCCCCACGAGAAGACTGGTGACAGGGAAGAGGAGTGAAGAGCTCATTCTTTCTCCCGCATTACTGTCATTGCTGCTTCACTGTTTAGATTGCCTTCACAGAGCTAAAGCAAAATGCTTCAGAAAGCCAGTGCTGTGCAGAAATATGGGGGCTGAATTATTCTCTATGGCCATCAGTGTGAATGGTGCCAGGGGCCACAAACAGGAATAGGTGGCCAAGCAGTCCGTGTGAGCATGCCAAGGCCAGAGTGGCTGCAGGGCCATGCTGCCCATGCCTGTCCCTCCACCCCTGGTGGGAGCTGCAGCTTTTGTCTCCTCCTGAGCACGAAAATTGTGAAGAAGTCAGCCTTTGCAAGACACCAGGGTTTCAGGGTATGTTTTGTACTGTGTTACCTTTCCCTGAGCCACCAACATCCCCATCTGCTGCACGAATGGCTCTTGACTTCCAACTCAGCAAGATACTGATATCTCAGGTAGTCTGTCATTCCTTTTCAGGGCAATATAGTTTTTTCAAACTGTAACTTAACAAAATAAAAAGAGAAGAAAAATTTGGTACAAACAAAATGTCTTTATTTGTGTAAAGAAATTGTAATTTTTTGAAGTAAAACTGAACACTGGATGATTCATTCCATATCACATTCCTATTACCAAGACCTGTGCAGTATATGTAGCTAGTGTAGCTTCTCTATACCACTATGGAGCAACATTTGTTTCAACTGGCACTTATTAATGTCTTATCTAGAAATAATGGTTTTCCATACTAAAGCATTTAAATATAGTCAGCTGTTGCCTTTTCTTCTAAAATGCATTCAATTAAGTATAGCTCTTATATAGGATTCAAAATCTGATACACCAGCTCTTAGCAGTACTTCATACAATGTTCACCAAAGGCTGTTTAAAACAGAATTCTGTCTTTATTACACTCATGGCCTAGTTTGGTTTTGCATGTGTATAAGTGATATTCCACTAAAGCTAAGTATATTGCTGCATGTCATTGTGTGCATTAAATAGATGAGATGGAATACAGCCATGGAAAGCTGGCAATTTCTGTTCTTTTTCACTATTTACAGAAAGTGTATGTTGCACTCCTTGCTTTTGATATCAAAGGTGTAATAACAGTTAATTAATTATGCCAGGATCAGTAGCTTAATTAAAAGTAGTGAGGATGTGACTTACACAGAAACAGGAATTTAAGGACTGAAGGGACAGAGACACAACTGCTCCTCAGAGAACAGCAGTGTGGTGCCATCAGCTGCTCCAAGTTGCCTGCTGGGCTAGGATGTTGCTTAAGCTTTCCAGACAGGCATGCCCTAGCTCAGAAGTGAGAAAAGTAAAAATGTGCAAATGGAAATACAGACATCCAACATGCTCCAGTGTACTGTGGCCCAGCACATACATATTTGTACCCTCTAACCACTGATTTCTGAAAATTTTAATTGTTAGCAAATGGAAATAATAGTTATCACCTGGAGCTACCATGGTCTCAAAAACATGGTAGATCTTTGCTCTGCACAGTGCAGGCACATACTGGGAAAAACCTCTGTCCCACAAAGCTCAGCTTCACAACTCTGAGTTGCGGCCTGTGAGTCTGTGAGACTACTGGCCCTTTCTCCAGCATTTCTGCACAGTTGTACTTTCCTATACCCTACTAACTCATCTTCTAAAGTTGAGTTAATAGTTCAGTTGGAAAGCACTTACAACAATCATCTAGTCCAAATTAATTTACTTTGAGAGTTGCCATGAGCACAGAAGAGTTTCTTCACAAAGACGGAATGCAGAGAGAGGATATGAACAGCTCTTGATAGGGCTTGTTTTAGTAAAACAGTGCTTGGGAGTCGGGATGGCTTGTCTGAGCTGCTGGAGATTTTAGTGGCCCAGATCAGGTTCTCATCAAGGAACGATGTAAGTGCGGAAGCCTCTGCCTTTCTCTGCTTTTTTAGCAAAAATACCAACCAGACAAACAAAAAAAGCACTCAGACCTGCTCTTCCCTGAACCTCCATTGGTTGAAATTGAGTCAGCTGTGTGCTACATACTATTTATTTGTCCATTAGCATACTGAAGCCATGTGCCACTTCATGTCTTTGTCCAGCTGACCAAGGAGGCACCATCAGTGTAAAAGTCTCCTATCCTTACTGTGTTACATGCCAGCATAGCAACACTAGGCTCCCCTGACGTTATTTTCAGGAGCAAGCTGGCTGTGGATTGGGAAGGAAAACGCAGTGGAGGAAGGGACTCACCTTATGGCTGGGTGTTTGACTGCAACTGCAGAGCCAAGAAACTCTTACATGCACTCAGGAGCCCGGAATCTCAAAAGCTGGTGTCCACCGGAGCATAATGTCCCCACTGACAACATTTTTTACTTTAAGTGATGGTAACAAGGAACTATGCTGTAGCACTGCATTAATGATCATATCTCCTACCTACATGGGACAGATTTTGTTTTCTGAAGCTGCCAACTGAGCAAAAGATGGTCAATTTCGGTGTTCATCTCCGGTTTTCCTCTTAGAAATGGTGCTATGTATTGCCATGGTGGACATCTCACTGCCTCTTTTGTCCTGGGTTAGCATTGCTCTCTCTGAAGTCGGGTTCATTTTGGACTCTGCGGTTTCTATGGCACTGCATCTGAACATCTGAATCAGACAATTCCTGAACTATAAAGTTGAAAAAAAAAAAAAAAGGAGATCAATCGAACACATAAGGAATTTTAAAATCTCTCTATAAAGCAGAATGTGTCTTAGCCAAAACTCTTGGAAATTTTCTCATGAGTCAGCTGGGCATATATAGAGAAATAGGCCTATAAAATATATTTGCCTGTACCACCATGAAGAACTCTAAAACTGAGAAATGATGATGTTCTAGAAAGACCAAGACTACTAGAAAATATTACTCTAAAAAATATTTTTCCTCTTCTGCTTGTTACCAACCACATCTAATGGACAGAACTGGTCATTGCTCCAGGCTCATGAGTTGCTTTCATAAGCCAATACTCAGCTATTCAAAGATGGTTTGTTTCCATGTTGTTCATACCCATGAGCAGGGTAAGACCAGCATACATCTGCCATGCATTGGGAGATCAGGGTACTCTCCATAGGATGCGAGACAAGCAATAGCGCTCTCTGCAGGACTGAATAAATAAATGTATTCATCACTTCTTAATCAACAGTCACTTTACCATTTTTCTTCTTTTCACTTATATGCTTATAAGTGAATATGATTGATGTCACCACTCTTAGCAGCTACCTCATTGCATAAATCTATTCAAGTTTATTATCATGCCTGTTACCAGAGTGAACACATATCACTCTGGTTCATCCCCTTGCAAATTGTTCTTCTCTGCACCCAATCCTCTGCCCCCATTCCAGAGAAGAAAGCTCCAGGTTTCATAGGCACACGCAATGCGTACATACAACCACAAATGCAGTATTTCCCCTGATGCAAATTCAAGCTATTGAAAACTTCCACCCCACCTCAAAATCAACTCACTAGTGTTGCATTCCTGAAGAACTGTAATGATGTACTGGGACAGTCTTGAAAACAGAATTTTCATACAGAAAACTAACAGATGTTCACTAAGGGCTGATTTGCCTTTATAATATCTAACCTAATAATTATTAACATTCATATTTTAAAAACGCACAGAGGCTTATGCTATCTTCCAGTAGGCAGATATACAGTGATTTTTTTTTTAGTTCTAAATGCTCGATATTGCAATGCTAGTTAACCAACATGTAGGGAGGTAGAAATAATTCATTATAAAGCAAGACGAAATTAACAAAACTGAGTGTTAAAGACACTCTAGAGCATACAGTACCTGTTTGTTCATAAAGACATAAATAATTGGATTATAAACAGTAGCTGTTTTGGAAAAGAAAGCTGGAATTGCTGCCAGACGAGGATCAAGATCAATGGAGGGGTATGCAGTGACTAGGATAGAAAAGGCGGCGTATGGCGTCCAGCAGATTAGAAAGGCAACGATCATAACAACAACCATTCTAGTCACTTGTCTTTCAGGTTTCCTGGTAGTTCCCAGCCTGCCTTGTGTATCTGACACCTTTAAAGAAAAGATAGAACATTCCAGAAAACACAAAACAAGGCCTGCAACCAGCAAATTTAGTGAGCAAGCTAATAACCTGCCATGCCAGAAGGAAAGACCTACTCTTCTTGAGTATGACAGCACATAAGGATGCTGTTACTGGACAACAGGGTGTCAATGTTACTGCTGAGGAACATGAATTAGCGTACACTATCATTATTAACTTTTCCTTTGCTTAAGTATCTTTATACTTTTTATTGTCAAAATGAGACAAAAAGGCATTACTAGGGCAATCTCTGTGTAGAAATCTAATTGCAGTCAGGCATGACTGCAGCCTGCAGACACTCCCAAGCTAGCTGCAGCCAAGTCACGAGGAGCAAAGCCATGGCACAGGTTTGCTGTCCAGCCTCACGGAAGTTAATCTAGCTCAGGTAACTTCATGCATGCTGCAACAACCCACCCCAAGGCAGTGCAGAAATAGCTTTAAGTTCCATTTGTGAGAAAAGTAATCCTAATGATTTTAGTCAAATCAGAGGCAAGATCTGGCCTCTATTTAGAATGCCGAGTAATAGAATACAATGACCCTGACAGAATGAGCGACTGGCAGTATCTGATAACAGTAAGTTACCTCTAGAAATATGAAACAGAGATTAGGGCTACATTTTTGGGTGATACAACTTGCCATACATCGCTAACTTCAACGGAGCCACCTCGGCTTACGGCAGCTCTGGGTCTGCATAAAGCCTAACAAAGCTGGATGACTTGGCTTGCAGGAAAGCTGACTAGAGAACATTTTGTCTACACCGGCAGGAGCAGTATCCCTCTCTTCCCCTTTTCTGGTCTTTTTGTGAAATGCATTTGCTGCTGTCCTGACAAACCGGTTTGTGTACAGCAAAATGTAACAAAACACACAATTCCATAACAAAGCAAATATGAGAAGCAAATACACCTTTGAACCAGCCTTACAGGTAACCAACATTGAATCTTATCTACAAAACCGTCTTCTGCACCAGTCAGCCCAAACACAGCATTGTCCTTAGGAGATCTTTTTACAAGTCTCAACAGTTTCAGATTTCTTCCAAGTTCTCATTCAGGCCAGGAGCTGGCTTCAAGTAAAAGCTCCTGCCTTGGACCACAGACTTTGCCAGAAATTTGGAAAGACAGGCTCATGGCTGCTGTGGTCGGCATCAGCAGAGGGGAAATAACTGCAGGCAAGGTGGTGCAGGAAAGGAGGCCGACCTGTCCCTGTCCCCCCACCAGCACCTGAGCCCCAACCTGCTCCCAAGGCTTCACACCAAGCTGGTCTCCCCAGCCCTCTCCTGCTGCCTCTTCTTGATATACCTGAGCCCTGGCCAGCTTCTGGCCACCGCATCCGCCAGGTATAACAGTTCAGCCTTGGCTAACCTTTTGAGAAGTTTTCAGCCAACTCCCAATCTAACCCCTGCCATTATGGCTACCCACAGTAATTGCAGCGGTTTAACCGAAAGCATGATTGTTACTGAGAAAGGCAGCCATCTTGGTGAGTCGTAAGCAGATAGTGAGCCTGAATTCAAGCACTTTCTTCTTCACTTAGCCTTTGCAGACAACTAGGTGTCCAACGTGGGTGTTAAAGACAGCACTCTGCTGCGGCTGTGCAACCTCCTTGCCATGGGCGAAGTTTAGACCAGACTAAGCAGCAGTGACCAGGAGAGTCTGTCAAGCACTTACGGCCTTCACCGGAAGAGCATCTATGATCTGATGACACCAGAATTAAAGTGGGATTGGGGCATTTAGCAGGAATGCTCCCCCTCTTCCCCTCATTGATCATGCAAGCAGCTTAGAGATGTTGATACTGAGATTATGTGATGTCAAACAATGTCCTTCTGGGAAACATCCTTGGTTTGTTTCTGATGACTTAGCGAAACGAGGCACTGTGACATAATGTTAGCTCACATGGGAAGTAACGAACAAGAACTCTGTACGGCTCTAGAAAATCCTGATGCCAGGTCTTGCAATAATACATGGAAAGTAAGACTTTTAGGTGTAATATGGCCTTTTAGCTTTCCATAGTAATGTTACAACTGAATGGAGACATTTTCCGTAATAACCCTTGCACTGCACTCAGGTAATTTAACATATTTAGTACTTACAGAGGTATAGATGCACCTCCTGGGGAGGGGGCTGTCCTTACCTCTGTAGAAAGTTGTAATTCATGCTGTTTTTTAACGAACAACAAATACAACAACAATAACAATGAACTGTCATAATACCTAGAAGTTCTTAAGCACCAGTGAAGGCTGTGTTAGGTGCTGAGCAAAGCTAAGATATTCCCTGCCAATATATGACATTTCTATAGCATTTTTTCATACACACTGTACCTACATAGAGAGCGGCCCAGCCTCCCTTTCAGCAGAAGTGTAGTCACATTGGGGAAGAAACACAATCTCCTGGATTGTGCTTTCCACTGTTTCGTCTGTCTCGTATCAGCCTGGCCTTTTTCTCAGCTATGGCTTTTTGTGCATGGCAGTAGATTCCTTTCTCTCTAAATCCGAGAACACAGAACTGATACAGAACCATGTACTGGTGCTTTATCTTACAAACAAAGGAATACTGCCATAATAATTTATCTCCATTGTAAACTATTACATCTTTTCCTGAAGATTCATTTCTTTCATTAGTTTTGCAGTTGTAGTGAAAGTTACCATTGGCATTGTAAAGCTGGGGTCACAGGGACTGAGGGACTAGCAGACTTTACTAAGACACAACAATGCCACTCAGGACAAAGCCTGCACTGCGGCAACTGTGGGACATGGCAGTCAAAATCCACGAACAGGGCTGGTTGGGAACATCAAGACTGCAGTTGTGATGCCTGGATCTCTCTCTGTTCACCATAGTCAGGTTTTTAAAAATTAGCTTAGTTGTGAGATATAGCCTTCTGGCAATTCATTATAAATTTACAGAATATATCGCAGCCAGTCAGCTTTTCTACACCAGACTATTTTAAGCTGTTGAAAGTAATAGAGCAACTCGGACAGTTACATCTCTGTAAAAGCTGAAGGAAGGGACTGGCACAAGCCAGACGGCTAATGGCTAAATCACTTGTGATGAGGCACCCTGAGGCCGCCCCAGCATTTCCTGGCTGCGTGGTCTGCCAGGTCACTGAGCTGCAATGGGAGTGTGAAACACATAACTTACCAAGAAGTGTGCTTTTTTTTAATATTATTACTGCTATTCTTTCTGGACAACGGAGAGAGGAGAGAGAAAGACGGCCTAGCAAGATCACACCACAGTGGCTGCAGGCCAACACTGGGACCCACTACATGGCACAGATCAGTCTTCCAGAAGACATCCAGACGTGACCCAAATGGCAAGAGGGACCATTCACTGGCTTCTGCTGTCACTGACTGTGACATTTTCCTTCGTTGCCTCCCTTGTTCCTCATCTCACCTGATTTTGTTTTTAACTTGCAGCCTCTTAAGTGGCTGCACGGGAAGGAAATGGCCCTTTTTGTGCACCTCCTGAAGCACCCGAGTAGCACATTAGCCACTGCTCTGGCAGACCCATCACAGCGCTGGCTGCTTGGCAAGTGGTCTTGTTTCCTTCGCATCCCCCTCTGTTGGGTTAACATTCCTCCCTTTCATGCCAGGCCACCCATGGGCTCTCCCTCCCAGGGGCCCGTGCTGTGACCACCAGTCCGTGGGGAGGGACACCTGCCACCCGCTGTGCATGCCCCCCCAGGGGTGCCCCAGGCAGGAGCAGGACCCCCACGAGGTGGCTGGTCTGGGGTGGCTGTCATCCCCCTCCCAAGCCAAGCGGCAGAGCTCCTTCCCTAAGGAGTGCATCGCCCTCCCGGGCAGCAGTGAGGGGGCTGCATCGGCAGCGGGGAGGTCTGGCCCCCCCTGCTCTCTATCTTCATTCCTTTTCCCCTGCAGGTAGGTTAGGACAGGGAAAAATAAAATACTAGTAAGAGTTCTGGATATTCAGAATAACAGAATAACAACAGAATCATAGTTTTACAAGCTATCTTAGGAGACTCTGAGTCATCAACAATGATTTTCTTCAAGCATCTCCGTATCTTGTAATTCACCCCCTCCCACCAACAGATGCTGTGCTACCTCACCATGAGCGCTATGAGCAGCAATGCGCCTGTGCTGCAGTTCACATTCAACTTGGGAAACTTCTTGCATTTAATACTGAAATCAACCTCTCTCAGCCATTTAACCTTCTCTCCCCTAAATGAATCCTGGAGGAAATAAAGAAAAATCCATTTAGAGGAGTCATGATGTCACCTTAAGTATGCATCTTCCAATCTGTATTTTCGAGTAAGAAAATAAAATATTTTTTACATTTCCCTTCTGTTTTGTTTTACTTGGTGAGAACAACACTCAGAATAAATACAAGCATTTGACTATGCCAAATACTTTAAAAACATCAGTAA
This sequence comes from Balaeniceps rex, assembly GCA_013401315.1. Lineage (NCBI taxonomy): Eukaryota > Metazoa > Chordata > Aves > Pelecaniformes > Balaenicipitidae > Balaeniceps > Balaeniceps rex. The sequence goes on from VYZW01008098.1 coordinate 18,953, forward strand.
ATTGAAGAAATTTACTGAATTTATTACTGAAGCAATAAGACAAGGCAGCTTTGCAGTGAACAGAAGTAACAATATTGTCCCAAAATCCTGTCCTAAATAGGAATTTTCCTATTTTATTGTCGCCTTCTTTTTCACTTGCAGATTCTCTTTTGGATCAGATCAACGTAATCATTAAGTAAAATTCAAAAGCATTTCTCAAGTCTTTTAAATTTTCCTGGACAATCTAATATTTTATTTACTAAACAGCATTACGTTATTTAGAAATGCTACATCTTGTTCTGCATCTAAGTGTTATAGAGTATTAGCCAGCACACTTAAAATTTTAAGCTGAATTCTGATTTACATGGTTTGAATCTTAAGAAACGCCACTGAAGTGAAGTACAATTGTAAATAAACCAATACTGGGTCATTCAGTTTCTTTCTGAGGCAGACATTCTTTCATTTGTATGATGCTTGGTTAATGAGATGTACTGATAAGTGATGCAAACTGCACACTTTGAAAAATCATTTCTAATCATTGCATGAATTTCTGTGTGTAAGGATCATTATATAACAAGGGATGATAACTGAGTGCATTTGCTACCTGGGAATTTGATCTGCTTGTGTCTGATCTTTACAGAAAAATCAAACACAAAAATTCCAAATGTTTGCATACATACACTTTTTAGAAGTTTACTTCTAAGTGCTTATTCTTACCTTTCTTAGCTTCCGCATCAGTTTTCCATAGGATACCAAAATCACCAATAAAGGCACTATAAAACAGGTGGTGAAGAATGCAATAATGTACGTATGGTCAGTATAAGCTCCTGAGTACCTGTAGAACACACAAAATACATTGTGTATATATTAGTAATATATGGTCTTGTAATTTTCTTGAAGTATTAATTTTGCCCTTCAAAGCTGACGCTAGTATTTTTGTCAACTGTTCTTATTTGAAGTGCCCCTTTACAACTTTAGTCCTATCACCAGATGGAGCCCCGGGCCATCGCTCCGGCCGTGGGCTATGACAGGATCCTATGACAATAGGATCACAGGCACAGTGGGGTAGTTCAGGTGGGAAGGGACATGTAGTCCAACCTCCTGCTCAAAGTGGAGTCAGCTGTGGGGTCAGACCAGGTTGCCCAGGGCTTTGTCCAGTCTTCTGAAAAATCTGTCTCTCTGAATTCTGACAAAAAGCGCAAGTATAGGATGGTTATTTTCATTAGAGATGCAAGCTCCTCCCTTTAGAAATTTTTTGGTTTTACAACTGTTCTTGGCAAATTTTGCTCAGTTTTGTTACAACTTTCTTTACATCCATTTTTGCAGAGACGTACATCATCTTTAAACCCTTCCTTTAAATTCGTGCCCTGGAGACATACTGAGCTGCAAGTTTCATTTCTTTATCATACCCCGCAAGACTGGCCTTACCAGTTAGGCTCACAAGTAGTTCCAATCTTACTGGTGGTGTAACTGCTCCAACCCATTGTTGGTGGAATGGTCCAAATGAAGGAAAAGGTCCACACAAAGGCAATACCTAGGGCTGCATGCTTCCCCCTCAAGCGCATATTTCCCAATGGGCGGCAGATCACAATGTACCGCTCAAAAGCCAACAGAGCAAGAGACCACAGAGCAACAATGCCTAGTAAAAAAAAACAGTCAGCATCAGAAATTGGGTAGATTCACTGAAAAGCAAACACCATCCCACATCAGAGAATCACAGAATTGTTTATGTTGAAAGGCATCTCTGGAGGTCATCTAGTTCAACACCCCCCCACACCCAAGCACGGCCCACATAGCAGGCTGTCCAGGACCAAGTCCAGCTGGGTTTTGAATATCTCCACAGATGGAGACTCCACAACCACTCTGGGCAACCTGTTCCAGTGTGTGACCGCCCCCCACCATCAACCCAAGTTGTGAAAGGATGTGCAATTTATGTGCATTATTCTAGTATTTATTAAGAGTGCAAGATTTTCATATTTGTCTAGTTTGTCAGTCTACAGTATAATGACTATAAAACCAAGCAGCTAATTGGGCCAATTAACTGACAATGACTTTTTCATTCAGTTCTAGTCTGAAAATCTGCAAATCAACAAATTAAGATATATCTTCAAAATGCTATCTTTGTGAGAAATATCATATTGCAGACTATCATAAAACCCTAACCTATAGACAGCTGCCCACAACATCAAATTATCAGTTTATCAGGCACATATCACCTGGTTGGCCACCAAAATCTTGAAATAGCCTGATCTTTCTCCATGGGATGTGGCTTACATGCCACAAACTGATTTAGTAGCACTGTCTGTCACCGACATTCCCTCTGTGTAGCTTAACCAGGCTGACAGCAACTGTGGGACTCCTTTTCACGTTGAGGATCAGCAACGTGTTTGATTTGGAGCAGTGACAAGAGTTAGAAGGCTGTCTTTACTATGCAGCTTCAGAAACAGGAACAGGGAGGCAGGAATGAATGCCTATCTCAAGTGAGTACATGTCCCATTTTAAACTAAGTTCCCATTTATACTGCAGAGGTATATTTACACAGGGAACTACGTGGTGACGATTTTCCATTTTAGAGTACTTCTAACACTTTTTGTGTAGTTAGTACAACAAAGCCAAGAAAAAGAATCACAAAAAGATGTCAGTGTGAGGGGTGACTGTTACAGGTGTGCCATGGTTCCTCAGAACCACTAGAACATAGCTAAAATAAAATGTTTCTGTGCCCTGATATTTTCCACAGTTTAAAAGCAGCCACCCCACCCTTCTTCTCTCTCTCTTATTTATCCATAAATGCACCTAAATATAAACCTTGAAAATAGTTAAACATAGTGATTTCTTTCCTGACAGTGTTTTACCAAAAACCCCACAACACTGTTATTCTATTAGCAAGCTTTTTCTCATTATAGTAAACATACTCAATGATCGGTATACATGTGACAAGCCACTGATAATATGAGAGAGACAGTGATACATGTTACTTACTCACACATGAGATCCACTACAGAATATATGTAACTGGGGAAAGAACCAGTGAGTTCAAAGGCATGCAAGTCAGTGACGGGAAGCTGCAGGATAGCCAGTAGAATACAGTGAAGGAAACTGAAGGAAAAGAATGTAAAACTACAAACAGAATCAAGCTTACCAAAAAATGTGACAGCAAATCCTTCCAGTACACAAGCCCAGTATCCCATATAAAAATAACCTTTTAGATTGGTTAAAAAACTGATGGTGCCACCAGTCAGTGAGACCAGGAAATCAGCCACAGACAAATTGACTATAACATAATTGACAGGTTGTCTCAATTGCTTGAACTTAAAAGTTACCAGGATTACAGCCAGGTTCTCAGCAAGCGACAGGGAGGTCACTGCCAACATTACTGCTGCCAGAAGCCTGAAGTGCCAGGGCTGGATGGAGTCCAAGGGACGACGGAAAGGATCCCATCTGGCAGGACCAGAGGAACCGGACAACAGCGACACATTTTCAGGTGCTCTGAATACATCCATTTTTTTCCTCTCTCACTAGCAAAAATAATATAATACTGGAGTGTCTAATCTGTAAATAAGATTTGGGATTAAAAGGAGAAATTTGCTGTCTCCAACAGAAGTGCAAACAAATTCTCCATGCTTCTGCTTTCCAGTAATAGTCCAGGAAACAAAGTTTTGGTCAGAGGAAAGTTTAGTGCTGTGCAGTGAATGTGGGAACAGGGATGAGTGAGAAAATCTCCTAGAGCAACTTCTGCCCCTCTCTGCCAGTAGTCTCCTGCCTCCCTCCTGCTGCAGCTGTGTCTTTATCTGTAATAAAACCCAGCTGTAGAAGCTGCAGGTTCCCTCCTCCTGCAGCAGCCAACAGCAGTGCTGAAATATCCCTCAGGTCATCCCTACTCTGTGGGGAAGAATGAAGCATTTGCTTGGATCCCTCCCTGACCTTCAGCACTGTAAAAATGAAGCTGTCCTTTTGTTAATAGCGAGGGTGGAGTGATCTTCCTCATGCCCTGCACTGCTGGGAGCACAGCAAGGGGGAGGCTCCCACCTGACCTGTTTGCTTGAAAGAGGACAGCCCTGAAAAGATTAACACTGGACTACCACAGCAGCTGTGAACCGGGCAGTGAGACTGCACTGTAAACCCCTGCCCACATCTCAGGCTAGCTTACGGCCTCAGAACTGAAGCTCCAAATTAAGTAAGTTTTTTATGTTATTCAGTGGAATTTCAGTTTCTATCAGAGACAGTATAGATGTTATCCCTGATGAAGGCATAATGATTGTAACTGCAGCTTTAGTACTAAAAAGTCAAAGATGCACAAAAAAATTTTAAAGATAGAGTTTGTAAATACATGAAAAGAAAATCAGTACAGCATGACAACAGACAGTAGGAAAATTAATAGCTAGTCATATATTTCTGATAAAAATGATTGGATGTATCCAACTCTTTAATAATCGTTAGCAGTTAGGGTTACTTGTGTTTGTTTCCCAAGATGAGTAGCTCTGTCATCTCTGTACCCTAATGAGACACAATACTGTGACAGATATTCCAGTACTCCCGTTCTACAGGGCTGCCAGTAATTATTCCACAAATTAAGCTGGATGCCCCAAGAATATGGAAATCATTCAGCCGTGTTTAAGTGAGATAATTCTTGGGGACTGTCAGAGCCTCAGAATATTAACCAGAGTCAAAAATACAAAAGCAATCCAGTTCCCATCTTGGAGAGTTCACACTTTGGACACACACCATATAACAACACGCGAATAACAAACAGGAGCTGGAGTGAGAGTGAACATGAGTAACACTACCTGTCCATACATTCCCTTGAGTTTATATTTGCTTTGGTTTGTACATGAAACACTTTGTTAACAGAGGTTAAAATCTTTTGGTATGCAGGAATGGAATCAAAAGGCTTTCTGGACAGTGGCAGAGTTATGCATCAGAAAACTTCACAATATTTTGAATTAAAAAAAAAACAAACAAAACCTCCTACTTACCATAACCAAAATAACAAAGATATTTTTAAATGGTTAGGATATATTCAGGAAAATATAAGGAAAGGAAAGGATGAAAAGGAAAGAGATGGTGCTTAAGTAGATCACATCCAGTAACAAAAATACTCACAAAGGAATACTTATTCAACAGAAATATTAAAAAATTCCAAGTGTCCTAAATAAAAGAAGGATCAACACACAGAAACATTAAAATGTCTCCAGACGGTCCTTGTATGGCACGATTTAGCATAGTTCCACTGCCTGCATACTACAGCAGAAGACCTGGACCACAACTTTAAAATCAAGTTTGAGTATTGCATTGTTTGAAATTATACATGATTTTAAATTCTTGTGGGCATCAAAATGAAACTAGAACTCCAAATTTACCATATAACAGAGAAGGTAGTATCCGGACTTCTCCAAGTAAGGACTTCTCTATTGACCATACACTGACACCCCTTTAAAAACAGGATAACTATTTTTTCCAGTTATTTTGCTGTTGTTTTGTGCTGTCATATTGTCCTAGTTGTTTGTATGAGTTATGATTTTGGTTACAGTTTAAATGCATTCTCTTTTCTTTATCTTGTGCTTCCTCTTTGTTTAGAATCCTTTAAAAATATTCCTATACTGTCTTGGTTGCCTGTTTTGCTTGTTTTTCTTCTTTAGCAGGTCAACTTTATCACTGATTCTCTGCAACATGCTCTCTTATTACAACTTACAGCAGTTGCACTTCTTCCAGCATCATGGGTTTGCATTTGCTGCTTTGCTCTACATTTGGTACCCCGCTTGCACTGCAGGACTTTTTGTCCAAATAATACATACATGGATTTTTTTTTTTTTTGCCATTTTGTTGTGAAACTTTTTTCTGAAGTCAGTATCAGGTAATTTAGAAAGACAAAGCATTGCCTTATGATCACAGGGAGAACAGGAGCATCTGCAGCCTCCATTTAAAGAGACAGCTGTTCTCCAGCATTACATCACAAGATCTTTAGCTCCTTTTATTAAGTTCTTATTTTCCATTAGTGCCAAATTCCTTTTCCTGGACTTCCATATACTGAAAGTTTGTTGGTAACTTGGAGCATATGCAAACCGGGAGTCCCCATTTGTCCTATCTCACACATCTGACCTACTGCAGTCTCCATTTTCTTGACCAGAATTGAAGCATGACTTGCCTCCTTAGCAAAAGCGTTCCTGACTAACACTTCATATGACGAGGTAAGACGATAAAACAGTCTCAGGCTGTGGTTGGATCAGGGAACATACAGTCAGTGAGGTGAAGAGGACACATAACTGACAGCACTGGTGTAACATGCCCACGGCAATTCCAGCTGGGTCACCATCCAAACTGGACTGTCCAGGGAGGATTGCAGCGGTTCTGTGATTCCCTCGAGCTAAATTAAGGTGAAGCAACACCAAACGATCGATTGAACACTTTACTGATGGCAAAGAAGCAACCTGAACTTGGAAAGCATAACTATGGCAACCTGAACCAAGGAAGCACCACAAGAGGCAACCTGGGTTCTCACTGCAAATCCCTGTAAGAGGAAAGGAAAAAAAGGAGAGCTAAAGAGATCTCACCACCCTTGGATCCCGCAATGTCGATGACAAGCGTGGCAGTCCTCCGGTGGTGGGCACGCTGCTCTCGGAACGCAGGGTCCCCGGCTGCGCCAGCAGCGCCGGCCCAGCGGGAGCGGCAGGACCGGGGCAGGGGCGGCAACCGTGTGGGGGCCTCCGGTCGTGGGCGCGCGCACGTGGCTCCTCCAAGGTGTGTCTTTTACAGGCCAGTCCCCACCTCTAGCCTCGCCCCCTCAGAGACCTGTTCCAGAATGTTCTTCATCTTCTGCGCAGGCGCCATTGGAGCGGTGTGCTCGTGAGCCCCTTCCCCAGCTGAACTCCGCGTGACCCCCGCCCACACAGCGCGGGTTGCTGGGCAGGGAGCGGGCGGGACCGCGCGTCCTCCCACAGCCTCGCGGCTCCGGGCCTCTCACCTGAGGTGCTGTGCAGACCCCAATTTGTTGCTATGGGGACCTTAACGTGCCTCTGTGCAGACCCCAACCTGTCCTGCCGCAGTGTTTGAGACATTAACTCTTTCAGTCTCTCACAAGCTGTAAGACAAGATCAGGATGGCAAGAGCCGTGCTGAGATCAAACCTGGTGCCTGAAATTGTATGTGGCAGTTAGTGAATTAGCCCCAAATTTACCTTTCCCACAAGACACAAGCAGGGAAATGAGCTATAAAGTCAGCGTGATATTTCCAGTGGTGCCCTTGAATTGGTTCTCTCAGCTTTTGAGCGTGTGATTGTCAGTCCCAAGATGCCATCTAATGACAGCAGTGACCTTCACTGCTCAAAGGAATTGTGAAAGATCTGCTTTGTCCCCAAGAAGGATTTGGTTTAGTCATATTTCATTAGAGCAATCAGCATTTTCTGCTGTACAGATGTTTTGTGGGAAGCTGAAGTGAAGGATCCCACTTTGGTACAACCAAACCGGCTGCTGTGTCATATATGAGTGTCCATCTCAGTGACTGACCTGGCCACCCCATAAGTTAAATTCTGTTCTGAAAAAAAAAAAAAAAAATTCCAACCATGGATTCAGGCATTCATCATTTCTGTGAGCAAACTGTGCTGAGCCAATGCACCCACACAGACTGCTTCCATCACACATGAATACTTCATCCCTTCAGAGCATCCAGCCTCTGGGCCAGTAACTGGGCTGAAGCTGGTGTTTCTCCTTTGACAAGATACTGCTACGGATAGTGTTAAACCACTCTGAAATTAGGGGGTCTGGCCCGAGTCTTCCTGCAGGGAAGTTGTGGCTGCACTGCCTGTGCAAATGTGGAGGCAGCAGCACAAGAGAGCTGCCCGCAGGCCCCAGCAATGGGAAACCCCAGCTGCCCTCCCAGAGAAACCTCCTCTGCAAGGCCCACAAGGGACCACCGGCTGCGCTGGTTTGGGGTGGTTGCTACAAAAGAAAGGCAGTAAAAGCTGGTGAAAGCTAGTGGGGAAGAACCAGGTGCACCTTGGGCCGGTGCAGGGTATGTGGCCTGGAGAGAAGCTGGACAGCAAGTGCTCCTTGGGCTGGGTGGGTAGGGAGAGGCTTTGTGCACAGAGAAGGGAGAAAAGGTCATTAAGAAGCTTGAGGGGAAATAATCCGTTTCAAAGCAGAGTAAAATTTCAAACATGCCAGGTAGAAATCATAGAATCATGGAATCATCAAGGTTGGAAAAGACCCCTAGGATCATCTAGTCCAACCATCAACCCAACACCACCATGCCTACTAAACCACATCCCAAAGTGCCATGTCTACACGTTTTTTGAACACCTCCAGGGGTAGTGACTCCACCACCTCTCTGGGCAGCCTGTTCCAATGCTTGGCCACTCTTTCAGTAAAGAAATTTTTCCTAATATCCAATCTAAATCTCCCCTGATGCAACTTGAGGCCATTTCCTCTTGTCCTATTGCTTGTCAGTCTTACCAATTCTGAGTTGTTTTTTTTTTTTAAAAAATAAGATATTAAAAAACCCAGCAACAAGTGAGGTCTATGAATAACTTTGGAATTAAGTGTATTTATATTGATCTTTCAATGTCCTATACTTGATAATGCCATTCCCATTGCACATCTCTAAAAGGAATATAAGACCATATTTCACTACAGTATTTTTAAAAACACATACAGTAAGGCCACATTTTGTTCTGCCTTCAGTAGGGGAGAAGCTGAAGAGAATGCACTAGCATTTAGTTTAAATCAGAAATGAAGCAGAAATTATGGTGATTTATGGATAGAGAATATTACAGATTATGTTACAAATCTGGAAACTATAACTCTCAGATCACATAATCAAATATGGTTTTGCTGAGTCCCATTAATCACAGAAACACAGAAGGGCTGCAGCTGCAGGGACCTCTGGAGAGCTCCAGTCCAGCCCCTTGCTCAAAGCAGGGGCAGCCACAGCAGGTTGTCCAGGATCACGTCCAGTCAGGTTTTGAATGTCTCCAGGGATGGAGAGTCCACAACCTCTCAAGGCAACCTGTTCCTGTGCTTGACAACCCTTACTGTAAAGATTTTTTATTTTAATTTTTTTAATCTAAGAACAAAAAATTAGATACTGCTTCACATTAATTATGAGTTACAAACACAGTTTATTATGGGTCTACAGTTAACCTTTTTATGCCTGGGGAGGTCGAAGGAAAGCACCTGTGAAACCTAATGGCACACTTTGCTTGAGAACTCTGTTACAGGACTGCAGTGATTGATCTCATTTACCTACTCTCAATATAAGCCCACGTTCTTCTAGAACCTGTTGAAACTTGAGTGTAGGAAATAGGTTTTCTATTCAATGAAACTTCTGGAAGTTTAGACAAATATTCTCCTCCTGCTGCCTGACTAAACCGAAACCATTTGGGGCACTACATCACAAGTGGGAGCAGAGGAGCGAGTTGTTACTCCTGTGCAGTACCATATTATAAAGATACTGTAAAGTACCTTCATATAACCCATTCAGAAGCTTCTTGGGAGGATACTTTGTCTAAAAAACAGCCTGAACATCCAAGAGACCAATGCAAAAAATCATTGGTAAAGTGGGCTTTTCCAGTTGATCAGGCTGTGTCACAGAAGCATTTGTTTCTAGGTGGTCAGTTTGCGAGTGTGCCTGTACAGAGAGTACTCCAGGTGTTGGCACCTGTTTTTTTTAAACTGATTTCCTCCAGCCAATCCTTTTTTTTTAGCTGCAGTTTTATTTTCTCACAGTTACTGAAAGCTAAGAATTACATATTTGAAGTGTGTTCTGAGAAAACACTGAACTATCATAATGGAAAAATTTTGTCCTTGCGTTTTGAATGACTTGGACAAATTATTTTGCTCTCTTGCTCATTAAAAGAATGGGAGTGGAGATTTCCTTTTGTCAAAAGATAAAAGCTGTGTACAAAAGAGGCGTTCTACACTGGGAAAGATACCAGCATAGTTGCAGGAATTTCAGTAACCAGCAACATATAATAAAGCTGGTAGCTAAATAAAACATGTTCTATTAACTGTGAATAAGAAACTAATTCAAATAAAAAAAAGGCACATACGGAGCATCAGAAAAGGAAATAATTTGTTCGCAGGCTGTATTTACTTAGGACATGTTAACAATATCTTGCAGTTTGGGGCCTCATCTGAGCAGGTAAGACTGTTTAATTTATGATAGCACAGTGCTTTGCAAAGCACAGTTAAACCCAGTTCCTTGGACATTGCACAAAAGCAGTTAAGTAAAAGGCAATGATTTCATACTTCTACTGATTCTGACTGAAGTTATTTTGCTGTCACTATGAAAGTTTTTCCACAGATTTTATGAGTTTTTCACACACTTGCTTTCACATGATACTAATCTGTTAACACTCCAGTAAAAAAAAATTGTTGTTTTAACAATAAGCAATAAAGTCAGTAGGCATTGGAAGAGCTGACTATGTCACTATAATGAGCAAAGGAACACTTCAATGTTTTTTTTTTTTTCAGAAATTGTACATTCCCCAAAAAATCAGTGTGAATTGTTATCCAGTATATTCACCTAGTGGTTCAAAGTAAAAAAAAATGTTCACATGCTATTTCTTATTTAAGAGGATTTTTCTATTATGAAATCCTCATTCAGAGGAAAGAGAACTTAATCATGCAAGAAATCCGACTATATTGAGGAGGATCATGTACATGAGAATCTTTAGTCTTAATAACCATTATTAAAACAGTTTGTTATTAGATACATCAAATACATTTTGTCTATTTTGCAGTCCCTGAAGACAGTATATGGCATTTGCCCTAAACTTGGTATTAGACTGAGACCAAATCTTTGAAGAAATTAAGGTCAGAATACAATTTGCAGCTTTGCATTTGTCATCATATTTATGTTTACTGTAAATATGATAAAGAAATTGACATCTTGTCCATGACTAGTCTCATCAGAGCCTAAAAGTCAATATTCAAATAGACTCTCACCATCATCTTACAAGTAAGTAATTTTTGAGAGTGATTATATGTAGAAGTTTTTCTAGATTTTTATTTCTGTAACAGTGTCTCTCAGACATTTAACGATTAATAAGAGTATTTCTACACTGTAGTCATAAAGGAGACTGTGATGCAGTAAAGAGTCTAACCAGCACTCACATCAGCGTATGTGGCATGTGCTGATTTAGCCCACTGAGGAGCTGTGGGGCATCTGATACAGGTGACGTTTAGGATTGCTTTCTGGTCCAGAGGGGTAGAGGCATGCCAGAAACGCCTGGCCAGGCAGCCAGGGCCAGCCATGCCCCATGTCATCCTCCCATGGCACGAAGGGCTGCAAGGTGACCATGGGGCACGCCAGCCCCAAACAGCAACAGGGTGCACAGTGCAGTCCGGCTTTTGGACTGTGTGGTGCAGTTGTTGGGATGACCGGCCTCTGGATGGAGCAGATGCACCCGGGCTCAAACAGGAGAAAGGCATTTGGGGTCAGTCTTAGCTGGGAATTAGGTAGAAGTGGTACCAAACTGAGAACCTCCTCCAAAAATTAATCTGTCCCCATCCTTGGTGCAGCAGCAGTCAGTCCTTCCTATGTCCTTGGGAAGGCTTGAGCTGGCTTTGCACTGAACAATTAACCTAACAGCAGCAAGAGGAAGCCTCTGCACAGAAAAAAGCAGAACAAAAATAAACAAACAAACCCCTCTCTATTTCTCCTATAATCACCACAAACTCTTTCCACAACATTCGACTTTAAACTTAATTTTTGTAGTAAAGTCCAATTTTTGTCACGCTTAGACCTCAAACAGCAGCAGGTCACAAGGTGTCTTTTGCTCTCCTTCCAGCAGAGAGGCAACATTTTCTCAGGTGTACACTCCTGGTAAAAGACAACAGACACATTTCCTTTTGTTACTACCTGTGCAAGGAAAACAATAAAAGGTACAAGGTTTTAAAATTGGTTTCATGAAGACTTATGTGAGCACTGCAGTCAGTTCTGCATTACACAAAGACCTAGCAGACAGGTCCCTGCAGGCTCAGAAGTGTTTAGCTCACAAGTTCAGTGGTCAATTAGGTGCCCAATAAAAACTGAGTAAAAATCCCAGAAGCAACCCAAAACCCAAACATCTTCTGTTCATTTGCATAACTTGATTTTTTCAACACTTAAAAATTTTTATGGCAAAGACCCTGTGAACTGTGATCCGCTCCATTCGCCAAACCAAACAGAGATGCACAGAATCCATACAGACATTTTAATATCCTCATTGCATCTGCAGAGGTGAGGAAAGCAAACACGAAGGCTCAGAATGTTGGCGGCATTCACAGCTACAGTGTGCACCAGACGAGCACCAGCACTGTCAATTTTTAGTTCCTTTAGAAATGGGCCTACACCATGATATTTGAATCCAAGTCCCAGTATCCCTGAAAGCTGAAGTTCTTTGAATGAAAGACGTTTGTTCAAATCCCTCTCTGCTGCCCATATGAAAAGATACTTCCAAATAAAATTGAGCCAAGACAGAATCTTGGATCCAGTTCAGAAATTCATAGCTTGTGCTCAGCATGTGACTTATGTGGTGGTCATTATTTTATTTTTTTATTATTTGTATTTTTGTAGGTATCAGAACCTGAATCGTAAGTGTTTGCTGCTCTAAAAAAAGAGTCTAGATTTGGGAGAGGGCTTGTGCGAGCGTCACAAGCATATCTGTCCCTATAGCTAACCTCTCTTCTTTCTCAGAGCAGGAAAGGCTGGCTTGTGTGCTGCTGGCTGGGAACAGCCTTCAGCCTGTGCTGTGCCCTAGACCATGCCTGGTCTGCATGACCTGATCTAACCCAAAATATGTCAGGAATGGGCTAACAAACAGGAATACGGACATTTGCATGCTGATGCTCAAGTCTGTGCCCCGGCCTGCGTAGCTGAGTAGTACGGATGTAGCCTTATGTGGTGACAATCAATGACAGTACTTTAATCATTACATGTTCGAAGGTCCAGGGTGCACATATGGGGATAACAATGAGCCACTATCCACATACTCATCTGCACCCCTGCTTGCTCACATGGCCCAGTGCAGGGGAAGGTGATGAATCTCCCACCCAACCACCCCCTGCCGACCCTCTTGCACCAGGCTGGGGTAGCCCAGGCCAGTGCTCACTGCTGCTCAGGGCTGTGCCGAAGTCTACAAGCAGAAGGGTCCTACCCTTTAGCCCTGTGCTAGGCCTCAGAGGCTTGAGACACCATGCAGCTGAAAATAAATCCACGTGGTTCATAACATTGATTTCTTCCACACAGCAGTCTGCTAGCAGGTCCTGAAGACAGCTGGAAGAAAGGGAGATGAGTCCTGAGTGCATGAAAGCTTGGTGGAGATTTATGTCATGCTCCTACCAAAACTTCAAAATCAGTTTCTTTGTGGTACCTGTAATCCTAGCTGGAAGTATGGTACTGAAATAAGGGAAACATTATTTATGTATTTGCAATTTCTAAAAATATAGACTGTTCTGAATGCACACCACTGGCCTGTGCCTTGGTTACGTCCATTTGTTTAGCTAGATGTTCACAACCAGCTATGGATGAGAAATAGTGGCCATCTCTTGCTTTCTACTTAAAACCTGAATTTGTACATTTATGCACGTTGGTAGACTCTGGATTCTGGTCTGAGCCTCAGGACTGTCTCCAGTTCCTCAGGTAGTTTTCCAGAGCAATTCTCTGATGAAACAAAATCAGTAAGAGCCACTATCCAGCCAATGATATCTCATTAGTGTGATATAAATCAAACATAGCATGACCTTGCCTTCTACTCAGATTTATTTATACTTGTTTGGGGCCAAGTCTGTTATTCTCTCATGGCTAAGTTTCATGATATGAGATTGATGGTGTTGTAAGTGTTAGCACCTACCCCAGAGATTCCTGAGGAAAAAGGAAAAACACTAAATCCCCATCTGCCATTAGACAAAACATCACATCTATGTATCTGTCTATTGTGGAGCATCTTTGGTTTTGGTGTCTTACAGGATTTATCCTCAGCAACAAGAAGTTCCTCACATTTCTGTAGGTTTCTTTTTCGATGTAAACATAACTTGACATTTCTCTCACTGAATTTGTTTTTAAAGTTGGTTTTTCATGGACAAAACGCTAATGAAACATCATGTAAGAGGCCAGATAAAAGGTCTTATGAAAATAATCCCGTGTTAGGAAGGAATCTCAGAGGAAGAAGAAAAGGTTGGAGAAGCCCCTGCAGAGTATAGCATTGAAATAGTTAAGACTCTAGTCAAATCCCATGAAGATCAACAGAAGCCTTCCACTGACTATCACTGACTAGTGGATTTTCTATCAGGAGTCTCAGTCGAACTGACTAGCACCATTAGTGCTGAGGTAAGCAACTTGCTGACATAGGCAGGTGCATCCTTCGCCCACACTGTGCCTTCATGGCCCAGTGTTCCCATACTGCATTCTGCAGCAAGATCATCATCATTACTCGGTCTGCAGTGGATCAATACTTTAAATCACCCCATCTTTTAGCTTGTTGGAAATTACTGTTTTCCTTGGGTAATTCTGAGGGACGTAGTCCGCAGAGATTCTCAGTAACTAAATATGGTTTGGAGCAAGGTACAAGGAAGAGAAGTCCTAACCTGTCTTCTGTGTGGTGAACATACAGGCTGGTTTTGTGCATTGGGAATCCATTCTGTCACCAACAATCACATAATAAATCTTCTTATTCAACTGATACGAAACTGTGTGACACAACCCTGAACCATCACCAGGTCCCACAGCCTAAAAGTAAGTGCTTATTACTTTACCTATTTGAAGATAACACCTGCCTCAGTCTATGGAGAATGTGCAAGAAAACGTTCAATGTATGCATTAAACTAAGCATCACTTATTTATAACATTTCCACCCAGAGGAAAGTTATGGGAACAAAGCCAAGTTACATTTTGCAACTAGCCACAGTAATTCAGCAAAATACATGAAAAGAAAACATTAGCAAAGCCAAAGAAACTGTGTTTACTCAAAGTACTCTTCTGCAGGAGTTACAAATAGAACAACGGTTACATGGCAAGCAAAGAAGCTTTCATCCAGTAACAAGCTTCCCAAGACTTTTGAACTTTTATCAAAGGCTCAACACTGTGTATCTCCATCTGAGTTTTAAGCCATTACTGAGCAGCAGTGATAAACACGACACTGTTCTCTTTCCTTCCTGAGCTTGTTTGACTTGCTCTAAAGTGGTCATATGGGTTTACAAAGACAGAAGAAAGTCCATTTGAGTAAGTTCACTTTGTCCCCAAATATACCATGTTTAGATATAACTCACTGGAGCCATGCTTATACTACTAATAAAAACTAGTAAGAAATGCAGCCAGTAGTTTCTATCAGTGTATCAGGACAAAGTGTCCCTGAGAAGGGTCTGACAGCACCAGAGCCAGAACAAGGGAGAGGACCAAGATGCAGCCGTGCAGGTGAGACCATGGAGATAGAACCTGGTGGTATGGTGCTCAGCTGCAGACAGTGCACAGACAGGAGAGACGGGGAAGCAGGAGGAGGGATAAGTCACGCAGCACTAAGTCACCCAAAACCTTGCATCGTGAATACACAACCATGCAGAGGGTGAACCTAGAGCCACGCCATCCATGGGATTCCTGGCCTTTTGATGTAAACCCTGGGCATGAGGAACTGATAGGAATTTTGTTCTCCTCTGTACTTTAGATTTAATGTATAATTAGGAAAAAATACGCCCCCTTTGCATTTCAGGCCTTTAACAGTACAAAAGCTTGATTAAAAGTACTCAGCACTAGTTATTTTTCAAACATGAAAAAGTGATCCTTAATTTTATGCTTATTTCCAATGCAGACAAATAAAATTACCACAAAGTACTCTAAGCAAACTATATCATAATGCTGTGAATACATTTAGTGTCATAAATAATTTTAAACAAAGTCTTCACTTTTGGGTTCACAGCAATATTTTCTTACAAGCTGCAATGAATAATGATCATGAGAGCTTTTGAAAATGAGTTATGCATGCATGGACTAAAAAAACCCTGCTCTCTGATGAAGTACAGCTGAGACAGCCGTTTTATTTTATTGTGTCAGAATTTCTCTGGGAAACAACTATAATGGAACTCTTTTATATTTAAAAAAGCCCACATGCATGGTGATGCAAAGCGCTGAGACCCATGCAGGACGTGGTGCACTCTCTCAGTTCCCATGGAAGACATCCGTAACTACATTCAATATCGTTTTGGACCTGGTCAGAGTGATTCTGGGCTTCTCAGCAGCAGAGGCCTAATTCAAGTCTCAGGATGGACACAAATTTGTGTCTTTGTTGTCCTTTCCAAGGACTAGTTGTCAATTAAATATGCCCACCCCCCCACACCCAGCAGAAATCTCGTTCCCCAGATGGGGAGACGGACAGATTTCCTTCCTACTGCTTCCTCCCCTCTGACTGTGCTCCTTACACTTTGGACGAAGGCTGAGGGAAGCAGGCATTGGCCGCGCCAGGCAAGGACAGCTGAGCCACAGCACTGCTGCCCTGCAGGGCCTCTGCCCTCGCTCAGGCTTGATGTTGCACTAAGAACCAAGGTCTCTGTTTCCAGGACTGCAAGGTAGCAGTCCCAGTTGCAGACATCTGGTAATGAGGACCAGAGCCCTTACTAGGAAAGGGCTGAAACCCTCCTAAAATTCCACCACGTATCTGCTTACCTTCTCCCTTACCATAATTCCCTAACAACTGAAAAGTACGTACTCTGCAGAGATTATATGATGTAGTTATCTTAGGCGAATGCATGCACTGTATCCTGGGCTTCTGTTGCATCAGTCTGTGGTCAGCACAGCTGCTGTCACCGAGAGGTTCAGGCCAGCAAGTGGGACCTCGGCTTCTTTCTGTGTGGTGGAAAGGAAAGGCTATCCAATGAGAGGGTGATGTCCACAATGAGCCAGTGTCCTTACAGGAATTTGGAAAAAGGTCCTGTAATTGTTGAAATCAAAATAATGTGATGCTTGGCATTACACAGGCCCTTCTCACCCTGAGGCTCCCAGAGAATTCTCCGGGGATGGGTTTTCCCCTACAGACCTCAAGAAACCAACAAATATGGTGACACAGGGAGTCAGCAGGGAGCAAAGACCAGACCCCAGGATTCCTCTCCTCCAGCTGTAGAAAATTAGATCATGCTCTCTCTTTGCAAAGGAGTTATGTTATTTGCTTCTTAATAAATGCGACTATCTCAGATGATCTAAACATTTTACCCGTTCAGAAGCATTTATAATGACTGCTGTAAATTTAACTTCAAAACCTACATATGGCTGCAGTGATATGTACAGAACATACTGATTTTAAGTCTAACAGAGAAGTCTGGATTTGCACATACAGATATGCTTGTTAGCTCAGGTACTAACGACAGCATCGCTGTTTTCAGTGGGTTACAGTTAACTGGGCCCTGGGTGTTTCCATGATAACTGAAATCCTGCGCTCTCTGATAGCACTTCAAACACCTGCTTTAAAGCTAATTCAGGTATGTGTACACAAACCACAGTACGGACTGGAGATTGCTTTCTCACAAAAGAAGCGGAAATGAGTTTACCACAGAGAAATCTGTGACCTTAGAATTTTAATGCAGAATAATGAAAAATCCTTTTTCCCCAATACAATTACGAGTATTTTCCCGTTTTGCCTTTATAACTCAGACTGACCCTCATAGCTCTCTTCCAAGGGATTGCTCTCTACCCTGGGACGCGTGGAGAGCTCTGTCATTCTGAAATGAACTTTGTGGGAAGGGGTTCAGGAATAACACCCATCCCATCACTACCAACAGCAGAGTGCACTAGGCTGCAGAGAGAGGGGAGCACTCTCATTGTTTATAACATTTCATGGATGGACAGTGACAGAGCCAGCCGGTTTCTGATGCTTGAAGAATACAAAATTTCTTTGTGTGAGCAGACTGTCAACAACTTTTAGCACTATGTAGCTGCCTGTAAAGCCCACAGGAGCCCAGTCTTAGGGGTCTACTTCTAGGATACCTTTGTGTTACTCTGGGAGAATCTCTTGCTTCAGTTTATCCTTCTGTAGATTGGTATAACAAGCCTGGCCTCCCTTATAGTGCCTTAGATCCACCGACAGACAGTGCTGAGCAACAGCTAGATATTGTTTTAAATCAGTGCTCACGAATATATAGAAAATGAAATCTAAAACATACACAGAACTGACCACCAGGCTGTTCAACGTTTCTGCCTTTAAAGCAGCTCCAAAGTCACAGGCAGGAGTGGTGTCGGCCTGGTTTGTGCATCGCTGCTCACAGCAGGCTAGAGCTGGCCAGAAGGCATGAAGATCTACATGACTGAGTCCCAAACTTTTTCCTGTTGCCAATGCTGACAAAAGAACGTGAGCTTCTAAGTGAGGAGAGAAGCTGCAGGGCTGACACCGGACAGTGTGGTAAGTCACTTCCGTGGCAAGTTCAAGGCTTAGCCAAGGAGCCAGTTAAGCCCCTGCAGACACTGCAGTATGGAGGAGCCCAAATGGGAACTCAGTGCATTGGAAAATCTGGCCGAAGTATTGCTACCACCAAACAGCTGTTCTGCAGCTTGAATGAGCTGAATCAGAACTCAATCACAATATCCTGACCAAAATCAGGCAGGCAAATCATAATCATCTATTAAATATATTTTCTGTTCAACAGAGAAGCAAGTTTCGTGCCTGGGTCACCAACTCATGGTTAACATGATGTTATTTTGTTCAACACAAATGATTTTTACCAAGTTATTTTATAACTAAGGTTTTCTCCAGTTACAGTTATATAACTAATTTATATAATATAAAATTATAGCACTGAGCCATTAATGTGCCTCTTTTCTTTTCTCCTCTACATGAACTGGAAATAAGAACTTTTTTTCATGTAAAGCAGAAGAGTCATTAGGAGAAACATCTGGCAGTTGATGATCAGGGACTCATATAAAATATTAAATTCAAAGTGAAGAAGCAAATTAAGTCTTGATGTGAAAACTGAAAGGTAATGCAAGTCACTGATTGTAGTGTAGGAACTAGGTCCCTTGTATAATGGCACTGCTTGCTAAAATACAATGAAAATTAAATTAAAGGATTTAATGTTTATCAGACAGTTTTGGCTCTGTGTCACAAAGTTAACCTTGTCCCAATTTGCTAATTTTCTCTTGGCTGTGATTTGTCTTCTGATTTGTTTTCAGCACTACCTGCAGAAGTGTTTGTATCTCAGGAAACATTCACCACTTCGGTGGCTAAGGAGGAGCCTGACGTCTGTTTTGATGGTGTATTAGGTTCAGCAGTCATCTATATTTATGAATTTGCCTGCCAGTGGAAGAGCTTTTATTTTGCCATTTGTTATTAATTTTCCTTATCTAACTTGACACATACAGCTAACACTGTGCTATCAGCTGTAGAAACAGTCTAGCACTTTTGGAAGCAGGAACAATCCAGCCCATCTAGCTTGAGAAGGAAATGCAGACTCTGACTATACATAATGTATTCCTTATACATTGTAAGGGGTTGTGTGGTGCATATTCAGACATATAGGTTTCTCCCTGCATAGCTTATAGCATGTTAGTATTAATCAAAACTCAAGAAATAGGGATGACCACTACCAACAGTATTCACATCTGCACTAAGACATCATGGACTCACCACACATGGTGCAGCTACATATTCCAGACCACCGTTCTTTGCACAGCAGTACTGAGGTGCATAACTGGGGCACATTGGTGCTATTGCAATGTACCTAGTAAATAAAAATAACATGGAAATTCTAAGTAGCCCAAAAGGCAACAGAGCGCTTAGGAAAGTTCTTTCCAAGTATTGCTACCAAACAGCTATGCTGTGTCTTATGTAAAGTGAGATAGGATCTCCAAGCATTTTTGCAAAAGGATATCACACAACAATGTTGGTTTTTGAAAGAATGACAAGGAGTGAAGACACTTCAACTGTGAAAAAGTGAGCACCCCGGGCCAGAGCAAGATCTCCTGGTGAATGTGTGCCACTCATTTGCCTCCCTCATTCCTTTGACTTTCTGATTCTGCATCCATTCCAGTTTTTTGCACTGCCAAGGTCTAACCCTAGCAAATATATTTTACCTAAAGTTATCCAGCGTAATGGTACATCCATGGGTGGTCAGAGCAGTTCCTTATCACAGCCCACTCCTGTAGAGGCTATGACCAAGGAGAAAAGAGCAAGTTCAAAAGCCTGGCAGAATCTCAGGCTACGTTCTTACCAAACAAGCACTGGAGAAAATGGGTCCCTGGTCCCACATCTTTTTATTACACGGGCTTGGCAGCCGCATGCTTTTCCACACTGAACTGTGCGTAGGCAAGGGAGGCATTCAGCTGCTCAAACATCACCAGAGTTTCTATGACTTCTTCTGGCAGGCTAGATAGAAACATTCCAGAAACATGCAATAACCAGAGACGATCTGCTGGACAACAGCTGGACCATCCCAGTTTATACACCATAGACTAACATATTCCTCACACAAGCAATAACACCTCCCTAATATTCCCTATTTCAGCATCTTTATATTGAATTATATCATCTTACATGAAGTTTGTAACTTTGCTACTAAAAAGTCCTTTGAGAAGCCTGAACAAATTAAAATTAATAATCTCCATAGAGAGGTGGATCATGATTCTTTTAGTGAGGCCCAGTATTTTTTGTTTTAAATGCTCATTATAAGATCATGCGGTATTGTATACAGATTTTATTAATTTACTTTTAGATTTATTGCTGAATAAAGCAATTTACTACTGAAATACACTATAGAACTTACCTTTTTTATTGATAAGGAATAAATCGATGGCAATTTCTGGTCAAAACTGGTCATATGATGTATTTAGCTTTGGGCCTAATTGCAAGGTAGAAAGGTTACCTGATGCTAACTAGGTTTGATTACACTCTCAGAGGAGCAGGCATGGTATACTTTTTACTGCAGCCCCTCTGGTGCAGAAATGTAAAGCTCAGCTATGGAGACTGAACTGCATTTAATCAAACTGCATAGAAATGCACCTGGAGATCTGATGAGCCTGGTCAGATGCATTGGAACTGTGCTACATTCAAAAGATTACTTTTTGTACATCTTTGTAGTAAAGTTTTTTCACTTTTTCTATCTGATAATACATTTCTAAATCTCTTTATGAATGAACCAATCATTTGATTTAACCACTAACAGAAATTTGTTGCAAGTGGAACAATAAATGCAAATAAATTGCATTTCTTTCTGGCAAGATATTAAAATGAAGTGTTACAGCATCTGAATGAAGGATTGAGGCAGGTCTGTCAAAAGAGTGTCAAAATAGTCACTTAATAGGGTAAAGCTACAAATGTGTTTTCCTCTTAAGTAATTTTCCATATTTTGAAGACTTTCAGTAAGAACTTCCACCAAGAAATGTCCCCTAACCATTCCTAATTCACACCGCAATGATACTGGTGCTCTTACAAGGCCAATCATCTTGGTATTGTTTGCACAGCACATCCTCCTACCATGAAAACAGTGACTGTTTCCTTCAAAAATACAGGCAAACACAACTTTTGCAGTGTACAATGAATCAGCACAGGTCTCATTATGGGAAGAGGCAGGGATTCAAAAAGAAAATATAATGGTTAACTGCTGGTACCCGAAAATTAATCGTTCCTTTTCTGAAAATATTGCACATTTTGGTTGAAAATGCAGTGAAACAACCTGTAACAGATCATTATTAGGGCATACGACGAATGTGAATGTATTTAGTGACATCACCGAGCCGCAGGATTTGTTATGCCGTGGAGCAGCTGCACAAGACCAGCCTCAGCCCGACCACTCCTCACCAAAGCTGTCAGGTCCGCATGACCACTTCTCCCCTCCCGTCCAATTTCAGCCAGAAAGGCTAAAAGGATTAGTTTCTTACGTAGAGACACTTAAGAGTTTTCTCATTCTTATAGTAGGTCTTTTCACAGCTCCTTTGTGAATTTATCACCTCATTCTGATGAGAAAAGCATTATAGGAAAAAGAAGCCTAAGAATAAGACAAAATAATTATGTAAAAAGAAAATCTGAGGATGAAGGAAGAATCTCCCAGCATGGTCTGATGCGCTGGGCTGGTCACCTCTGATCTTTGTGAAGAGGTTAGTCATTGCACTTTTTGTCAAAGTTGCCTTTTCCCTTCCTATTAATAGACATGCCGGAGCATACGACTGCCTTTCAACAAGCTTCTTTCCAAATGTCCAGATTTGCATAAATCACCTTAATCTGTTTCCAAAAATTGGATCTTTTTGGCAGAAGGAAGCTGTGGAGCAGCGTTCTCTCTGCAAAAGTGCCAGCAGATCTGACAGGGACACGTGCAGAGCGGGGTCCAGCTGATGGCAAGCACGACTGCTGCTGCCAGGGCACGGCCTGCAACAACTCGTGTAGTTGAAACGGCACCACTACCTGTGCTGAAAAACGTTTGATTACACCAGGATAGCTCCTGTGCTGCAAACAGATCCTTACAGGTGCATTCCACAATAGCAAAAGCGATCCCGCTGACATCCTCGGAACTCCTTGCATAAATAACCCATTGGGACCCACCCTTCTGAGCTGTTAATTACACCTCCCTGAAACAAAACCGATCGTAAATTCACCAGAAGTCCTTCCTTTTTGAATCAGAACCTACCGGTCTGATCCTGCAAACACTTAGGCGAATGCTTATATTGATTACAGTGAGTAGGCCTCTCTACCTCAGTGAGACTACTGCAATTGCATATGGGAAAAGGACACAGTTTTGCATATAAAATATGCATGTTTTACCTACTAGTTGGTGTGAGTCATGTGAAATTTACCTCTGAGATTTACACCTCTGATTTACCTCTCAGAAAGGAGTCCACTTCTTCCTGCATGCTTTTAGTAAAAAAGTGAATGTGGACAGCTACCGTGGGGTAATGACACCACGAGCACCCATTTCTCTTGCAATCTACTCATTACAGTGCACAAATTAAGTTTAGACATTACTTTCATGTGGCAATAATGGCAAAATTGAGGGGGGAAAAAAAAAAAAAGACTCCAGCTGTCAAGTCCATAAGGCAGCAGGACTGAGTCACTGGGCAACAGGGATGCTCGGGGGTCTCGCTGGACGCGCTGTGGTTTCCATTCTTTGCAGCTTCAGCAGGAGTTTGACTCTCAGGACACTTAAGTCCCATATCCATCCTGGAGTACAGCCTCCGAATTGTTAGAAAAATATTCTTTTCATACTTCATGAAGTAGTTACGGACTTTTTAAAGTATTTGTGATAGGATTATAGAAGGGGGAGCAAATCATGTGAAATAAAGTGTTTTGCTTGCCTGGTTTTATCTGATTATTTTTTTAATATGACATGGTATGCATACCCTTAAAATCAACTGCTCTTGCAAGCCAAAGCTACATAAATGTCTGTCGTCTTGTTCTTCAATCCTGTGCATTTATGTTTTTAAGTAAAAAGGTACTGAACGCTGCTGGCAGTTCATGGTTCTAACAAACTGCCGTCTCACACGTACATCTTCAAGAGTATTCTAGTAGACTAAACTTTGTAACACAAAACTAATGTGACCTGTTTGCCCAGCTTCCCACTTGTGTAATAGTTTCCAAAAGTCAAAACACAACTGCGTATATGTACCATTGCACTTTACAAAGGGAAGTAAAGACTCAGGTTGCAAGGGAGTGAAAACAACGCTCATTATATTTGAAAAGGAAGGGTACAGAGCAGAAGCTGCTTTTAACCTTCACTGTTGATTTTAAAAAAGGAAAAAACAACACTTTCCTCCAAACAACAATGTCAATTTTAACTATCCTCTTTAAGAATATTCCAATAGTGGGACACGATTTATGGGAAAATACCAACTCCATGTTTGCTTTTGTCGGCACCTCAGGCCTACCTGCTTGAACACAAATGCTAGTAAATATTGATGCACCTCTCGATACTAGAACTCATTACACTTGTCCTAGCAGTTTTGTAGCAGGTTTGCTAGCAGCTACCTAACAAAAATCTTACTTGTTGAAGACCATGTTGTACATTTTTTTTTCTTTTTTTTAAAAAAATCTGAATTCATTACCTTCGCTGGCTTCCTGTCTCTCATTGGATGCAAATCAACATCCAGGTTTGATGCATGCTGTATTAGCATCTGATTGTGCAATGTACTGAATGTTCTCAGGTTCCTCATAGAGACCACTTTTTGGTCCAGAAAAGCCTTAACTCACATTTGCTATTTTGCCTTTCTCATTTATATACTATAAACGCACCCAATCAAAATTCATATTCAGTCTGTGAGACTGAGGGCGGCTTTGTATCAGCATTTTTCCCTTAGTCCTGAATATATTCAGATAGTTGGAAGGCATTATAACAGTTTCCATGTTAGAGAAATAAAAAGCCTCATTAATGATACCTATGTTAGAATTTGTTTTGGTTACAAGGGTCCAAAATTATGTATGTGTTATATTTAGCAAAGTTCTGCTGTTAATTCCTAGCCCCAAATGCATTATTTTTAGCTCAACTTTTGGGAATTAATGTTGGTTACTTAGATTAGCTGGAGATTGAAAAATGTTCTGAAAGTCTATTAAACATCACTACAATATTAGTAACTGAAATTCAGCATCAACAGAAACAAAAGCAGCCAAGCTTTTTGCTTCACAGCAACAGCTGAATCTGCCTTTAACCAAACCAATTCCTGTATAGCCCGGGTAGCTGGTGAAAAGACTCGACTGCAGATTACTGACATTAAGACCTGTATGTGCTGTATCATCATGCTGGCAGAATTTGTCAGTTCACTGCTTAAACACCTCATCCAACCTCTGATTAAATTGATGGAATTTAACAGAATAAGAACTGAGGCATTACTGAAAGTTAATTGCAAATACAGACTTCAAGAGCTGACCCTGACTTGATCCTACATGACTTAATATGCGGTTCTGCTCTAAAGAGTAATATTGGATATTATTAAGAGTATTCAAAAGTCTACATAAAACATCTCTATCCCTTCCTGCCCACTTTGAAAAAATCAGTCTGAAATGCAAAAAAGTGGCTTTTCTGTTTCTCCTGCACTATCAGTAAATATTCAATTGCAGTCTCTTTCACACAGAGCTGCAAAGCTTCACTGTCTTTGCTAGGTTTCACCAGCTAGGGCTGATGGTAAGTTCCACTTCTGCAAACTGAATACACTTGTGGATGCTTTCCTGCACATGGAGATATTTCTAGAGCACCTCCTTTTGAGATGCACCAGAAGTTATTATCCAAATGTCCAGTGTTTATCTCCAGTCTCGCGGGACAGCAGCTTGAGCACACAGCCAGGATGTTAGAGACTGATTTCAAGCCCCTCCACAAGCTAAAACACATTATGCTGCATCCAGTAAAAAGTGTCAGAGGCTAAAAGTTATGTTTTATACACCCATTTCCTGGAGCAGCAGCTGCTTTGAGGACCCTGAGTTAGACACGTGTACTCCCTGCTCGGTGAAAGGGGCACGTCCAGCATGTGAGAGTGACTTCCAGGATAGCCAGCATACCGGGGCAATGCTTCAAAGCTGTGGGAAAATACCTCTGGCTTCCTCCAGGTCTACAGATTCTCCTTTTGAGGATGGATGTCTATCATAATTCTTGAAAATAAATGAACAAGCCTCATTCTTTACTTCTAAAAGATAAAAATGAATAAGACCCCAAACCTTAAGCCAAAATTAGGCTATTGCGTAAAAGGTAGGTACAAGGAGCTACGCCTCAGAGGGCGACAGTGTCAAGGCCCCAACTCACAAAGGGATGCTCACACATAGGTGGGATGCACTGGGGCAATCTGCCAAAACTCACAGGGACTCAGTCTCAGCCCAGTCTGTGAATCCTGAGGGGGCTGGGAAGAAACAGTGCTGCTGAGCTGCTCCGAGCGGAGCAGCAGGAACAGGCCCACAGACAAGGACAGTCAGTCAAAAGGTAACATAGCTAGTGAGTTCTGAAAGAAGCTCTTTCTTCTTCAAGGTTTCAGATCACAGATTTGAGCTTTGGCTCAAAAAAAAAAGCCTTTTAGGTTTTCTTTTAGTGGGAAAACATTGCTGTCTGCTTTGTTTTTCAGTCTGGCCGGCTTTGTGCTCTCATTCAGCTTTCCCTGTACTCCCTACCTTTTTTCTTTCCAAAATATGTCCAGGGTTTCTTTTTCTATTTTATTCTTGTGTTTTATACATCAGTGATCTGACAAACTTCTGGTTTTATTTTATAAAAGTGTGCAACCTAACAAATTTCCTCCAAACACTTCTTCCATATTAACAGCCTGTACATTAATGTCACAAAAATCAACACCAGAATAAAAAAAAGTAGAACAGCTGCTTTCTTGTCCTCACCTGAAGGTTATACACATTCCATTGCTCGGCAGGCGTCCACACGGTTAGCACCCACACATAGCAGCTGCACACATTGACCTGAGTGGGTCTTCCCTCCTTCTACTTGATGTCATTCCCAAGCGCCTTACGTTACACGCTGGCACCACTGCTGGGTCAAAGGCCAAAACTCTCTAGGCATGATACAAACAAAAAGCTGACCATAATAATAGTTAACTTCACAGTGCCTTTCATCTAATACAATTCCAAAGTACCTACAAGCTGGGCAGATATAAAAATAACTTCATATCTTTCTGCAATAGCAGTCAGTATCGGAAAAACCACGGCCACCACCGTTTTTGATAGGGAGTGTTCAAAGTATTTAAAATATAAGAGGAACATAGGCTTGCAGGATATAGTTATCTGGAGCAGAATGTGCATGCAGGACAGCTTATTGGGCCTCTGATTTGTAATGTTGGGATTTCTCTTGAGAGGTTTCCTCTGAAAGTCACGGTGCTTTGTTCTTGACTGGTTAAAGCGAGGTAACCTGAAGATTACCTCCTACATATGGAACTTGTAGTAATGCTTATAATTTGTGTTTAGAGAAAGGGGAGATTAACTTAATGAGAAAGGGGGGAGAAAATGTTGAGGGAAAAAATCATTGGACATACACCCACATCTGGATTGAATTTGTTTCCTTTGAATACTGACTTTGCTCAAAATTGGTCAGCTTTTGCTGGCAACAGCTCAAGGCAGACGTACTACAGGTAAAGAAACCCTACATTCAGGTGATGACTCCCTGATAAACTTCATATTAATTTGCGGAAGCTATAAGGCAAACCTCTGCAGCTTCCCAGTTGTAATATATGTTTACCTTCAAGTCAGAATTGGATCATTTTGGCTGAAACAGTTAAAAAAAAAGAGGCAAGAGACACCCGAAGTGAAACCATTCTGAGTGATTAGGCAACTGAAGTTACGCACTTACGGCAAGAACAGAGCAACTTTTAAGTATTGGCTGACAGTTTCTATCAACACTACTATGATATTATTTTAATTATTATATACATAAAGTAGCTCCATATGGATGAAGTCATTAAAATAGACTTTACTTACAATGGAATGGGGCTTATCCCTATATCCCAATCATCTGAGTATTTGAAATCACTGATCCATGCACTGTATTATGTTTAAGCTGAAGCAGGTATTTCCAGAGAGTTAGTTAATCACAATTAATTTTCCCATCTTCCTTCTAGCTTGTAATTACCCATGATTGGAGTTTTCTGATGGCATAGCATCTTTTATGTACTCTCTTGTCCATCTGAATTAGGTTTTAGCTAATAAATTTTATTTTTGTAGTGGTACTGGAATAGAAAGAGCATTTATTGCTGAGAACTTATGAGAAGAAAGTGAAATGTTCTGAGATACCACTTTAAGAGAAAACCACAACCTGCTTCTCTGAGTTTAAGGTACTATATAAACCAGCCCATATGTCACTTGTACATCATACACAGAGCTCCGTGAAGAAACAATCACTTCTCAATTCAGTGACTCTCTCCCAGATATATGTTCCTGTATGCATCAGATTGTTCAGGGTTAATTTTTTAAGCCACGGTATTTATTGCAGCGCTAAACAAAAAGCTGGCATCTCTTGCAGCCCATAAAATGGAAGACACAGACTGATCCACGTGCCATTAAATTCTTTCACCAAAATTGAGTCCCATTAAGTCAGGGCTTTAACAGAGAAAACGGGATGCAGGGAATTGGTAAGAATATACCAAAGAACCACTGCCACCACCTCTTCCTTTTGCTGTGGGAACGACACAGATTGCAACACTCACTACTGGCCCTGGCACCCTGCAGACAGTCGGAAGAATGCTGTTTGTAGAGTGACTGCCAGCAGCTCAAAGCTGATCACCAACCTAGAGGAGTCATGTACTATGAAACTGTAGATGGAAGCCTGCTAGGCAGTCCTTCAGGTTCAAACCAGCAATAATTGCAAGGACAGCTTCAGAATGTATGTAGAAAGCTTGCAGACAAACTTAGATTGCCTGGGACACCCTGTGCATGAAACCTCACCGCTCCTCTGTTAACGGGTGCTTTGGGAAGAAAGGCAAAGAGAACATGTGTTGAGAGAGAAGATTAGCCTTTCTTGTGCAAGAATGCAGGGTGAAATAACAGTGAATTTGCCATAGTGAAAGGCAGTGTACAAAAATAACTGCCCTCATCTTGTTGACTTTTCTATCAGAAGTATTTTACCCCAGCACATCATCTTCATGTATGATCATGGGGAGATGCAAAAAGCACAGGCTGCTATGAACACAGATAAATGTCCACTCAGAACAGACAGGGTAAGGCTGAGATCCAGCACAAAGTAAGCTCCTTAACTCACGGAAAAAACTCACCACATTATGCAACTTGATAAATGACTAGTAAGCAGATCTCACTAATCTGATTTAGCATTAACACGGTTATGTGACTTCTAGCTTGGAACTGGCCTGGGTAGCCTGGCAGGCTTGTAAATAGCGTAAGTTTGTCTCCTACATTATGATGGGTATGCACACACTTAGTAAGACATTTCATTTTCTATATTAACTGCACTAACAGGCATGCACTAAGCAGGAGAGTTAACTGTCACCTTCCACTTCATACTATTCCGTGGATAAATTAGGATATTATCTCATGTATTTCAAGAGAAATATTGTCTTCATAGAAAAAGATTTTTGTCTTCAAAATGCATGAAGTTTTTTGCCTTCCTCACATTTACAGTTGTCTAATTTGCCATTCTAATTACCTTTGTATAGAAGTAGCCATTTTCTAAATGTTTGTGTTTGGAAAAAAAAACCCATAAAAGCTTTCCACAATCTTTTCTTCCTTTGAGAACATCCTTTTGAACCCTTCTTTCCATATTTGCTTATAACTACTGCTTCTTAGTCCTTTCCATGTCTTCTTATGACTACTGCTTCTTAGTCTTTTAACCCTTGTTCTAGTGACAGATTTTGTTAGTCATTTCGTTCCTTCAAACTTGAGTTCATAAAGAGTTTTTCTACACCATCGACAATTAAAGAGTCCTTATGTTCTGCATAAGTGGTTACAAGATACATTTAATATTTGCAATTCAGTTTATCTGAACTTAAATGATCATAAAACTACTCAGAATTATTTTAACCAATATAAATAAATCCAATCTCCCATCTTTACAGAACACAAAACAAGGGGCAGCGGGGAGGGGGAACGACCCCAGAAAACCTGAATACATAATGTGGAATAAGGTGAAGCAGCAGTACAGAAGAAAGGATTACTGTCATCATTCATTTGGCAAATTGGATGTCAAATAAGCAAAAATTAATGCCAGCAAGAAAAAAAAAATGAGGTATTGGTCATTTGGCATGAGAGAGGATAGAAAGTGCACATTAGATTGTGTCAAAGTGAACTTAAGCCTCGTGGTTTTACATATAGAGCGTACATGTGAAAAAAAGTTACATTCCATGCTGATACAATATCACAAGTGTTTGCTAATATCACATACGGAAAAATCTGCTAGGAATAAAACTGCATTAACATTTATTTCATTCAATAAATATTTGCTATGGAACATGGAGTGTTTCCTCCTAAAAGCTTTTTTGGAGCTGAGAAATAAGATTAAAGGATACAGGACCCTTCTATCACCGCATCTTTACCTTCATATTTCCTATTCTCAATACCATTCTCTAGAGTTTTGCGGAAGGGTTTGGATCTCTCATTTGTATCAATACCTGCACTATATCAACAAACATCTGCTTATGAAAAGCTGAGGTTTTATTTTTAGCAAGCATGGAAGAATGTCTGTGGCTATTGTCTTCCTGTTACAAGGACTTAAATCTTGGTTCCCTGCCTTGCTTTTGTGATCATATTCTCTCCACATTTTCCATGTGATTTTTATGAGTGAGTGTATCCTTGGCTCATAGTTTTAGTTTATTTCTATATCTAACCCCATAAATGATACTATAATGTGATTTCCAACTACACTGAGGCAAAACTGAAAACTAAAGCATCAAACCCTCGAACCTAAAAATTGAAAACCTAAAGCCAAAAACTAAAGCCACTGAACTACTAGCAAACCTTATGCCAAGGGAGTTCTCACCTATAAGTTCCATCTCAGGCCCCTGAGATTAAATGCTCAATAAAACTTTTTAGATGGCACAGAGATCCTCAAAACACTCTTATTCATCTTCTTCTCAGCCTTTTGGCATTTAAAGCTCTCTACAGACCAGCATTTCGGAAGAGGAACTGAGGCTGGGCAGGCAACCACACTCCAGTCATGGCATCCCCAGTCACTGGAGTACTTACTTGGTACCTCTGCTTCCACAGGACTTTTTAAAGGTACAGCCTTCCTTCTACCCATATTGTTCATGTTTCACAGCATAACAAAGGTCCTCTCCAAAATAATTCAGTCTCTCACTAGTGCAAAAACTAACTTCCTAGTGAGATTTCAGGAACGTAAAAGACATATATATCTTATCGATGACCTTAATGTGAGAAAATAATGTATTGGACTGATCAGATTTCAAGGAAGGAAAGCCTCTGCAAGAAGTTAATCTCATCTCACTGCTTCAAGATACTTAAGCATCCATCATGGTTTAACCCCAGCCGGCAACCAAGCACCACTCAGCCGCTCGCTCAGCCTCCCTCCGACAGTGGGACGGGGAGAGAATCGGAAGGGCAAAAGTAAGAAAACTTGTGGGTTGAGATAAGAACAGTTTAATAATTTAAATAAAATAATAATATTAATTACAATAACAATAATACTACTACTACTACTACGGTGGAAAGGAAAACAACAAAAAGAGGAACAAAACCCAGGAAAAACAAGTGATGCAACCGCTCACCACCCATCCCATCCCCTAACAGCAATCGCTGCCCCCCAGCCAACACCCCCCAGTTTCTATACTGAGCAGGACGCTATATGGCATGGAATATCCCTTTGGCCAGGCTGGGTCAGCTCTCCTGGCTGTGCCCCCTCCCAGCTCCTTGCGCACCTGGCAGAGCACGGGAAGCTGGAAAGTCCTTGACTGGTGTAAGCACTACTTAGCGACAACTAAACCATCAGCGTGTTATGAGCATTATCCTCATCCTAAATCCAAACCACAGCACTGTGCCAGCTACTAGGAAGAAAATTAACTCTCTCTCAGCCAAAACCAGGACAGTATCTATGAAGATAACTTTAAGCATATGAACAGGACTACTTGTACAAGAGATTCTTGTATTTTTCTGGTTTCTTGGAATGGCTTTATTGGAAGAGCTTAGATTTGTTAAATAACTACATATCTATTCTTGTCCCTAATACAGGGTTCATATCGTGACTTTTAAAGGTAGAGTTCTGTTTAAATATGCAACTTTTAAACTCCTTTAATTACTTTCATTTTTCTTTAATATGGGATAATTCCTCAATATGAGTCATTCCAGTGTATTTTTAAAACTATTTTATCTGACACAACTTTTTATTTTCCATTAGTACTACCAAGAAAACCTGTTACAGAAAAACCAGTCAAGCTCATTCACTTCTGGCCTCAAGTGCAAAAGAAACAGTAGCATTCCTTTGTCAATCCCATTATCATGCACAAATTAAAAGTATTATTCAAGTCAGTCTAGTCGGTTAATTGAAGAATATATTACCTATAGAACTATTCCTGAATGTACTCCTGGATCACTAAAACAACCAAACTAAAAAAATACAGTGTTGCTGACATCACGGGACTGTGTTAAATGCTCGTGCAGTCCCTAGGAGAATGCAACTCTAATTCCTTGCACGAACACTTAGAGTTGCTACACTCTAAAATGACGTCTAAATGCACAAAATCACAGCAGCATTTTCCATCATAGAATTGGATGCATGTTTTAGAAAGCCAGTGTGGACAAGAACACATTCGATGGCCTTTTTCCTCATAAGACAGCTATGGAAAACTCCTGCATAAGTTCAGCAAACAGCCTGGAGTTTTTTTCTGGTGGGAGCATACTTGGTTATTATTCTAACAAAATCAGAAATAATATATAGTTTCTGACATGAAGGTTTCGCTGTGTTTCGTGCTGTACAAACAGAACAAAAAGGCTCTAGGATGTGCTTTTAAGTGGATGTATATTAGAAGAGTTCAGCCACTACCCTGTCAGAGCAGGGGAGTACGCTGACCAGCGTGGTCTGGAAGCCCATCGGCCTCCTGGCAGAGAAACTCTTGTCCTGCACAGAGCCCTTCTTATTTGAGCTATGCTTGGTGACCTTCTCCGTGCACTAGAGAGTAGAGAAAATAGCAGGATGGTGAAATCAAATGACTAGAGAGGAGACAGAGAAAGAAAAACAGTAAAGCAGAAGGAGAAGAGAGAGATGGCAGTGTAGGAAGAGATGAGAGACAGAAAGTAAACCTGGCAAGACTGAGAAAGTAAGCCAAATCAGGAGTGTCCATGTAGGGAGCTTTTTACTTCTCTCGTTTCTCACTTTGTCACATTCTAGTTAAGTGGTATAAGTACATGAACACAGCATCATCATTTGATACTTTTACATCAGCACCAAACATCATTTTTACATCAACATCATTTTACTTTTCTGGATACAGACAAGAGGCAGCAAATGTAAGCAGCTAAAACTGCAGCACAACCAGGCACACAGAAATCACTGCCACGCTACTAACATATCATTTAATATAATAATAGTATTGTATTTAAAATTACTGTCAGCCTACAGTAAGCACAAGGAAACAATATTAGTGACATGAGAGAAGGATGACCTTGTTTCCAAGATACCTGCCTACAACAACATATCTATTTTTTTTTAAATTATTTTCATTCATTTCAGTGGAACACTTGTTTTAGAAGTTGATAGTAATTGTAAGAGGAAGAAAAATGGGGAGCATTTCAAACACTACCCTTTTGTATTTATCTTTAAGATGAAGTGAAATAGTGTTACAGTGCCCTCAGGTGGTGTAAATTCAATTCTATCCTGTTGTCTTTTCCAGAAAGACAGCTCTGTAAATAATACTAATTTTCAGCAGGGTGGATGAATATGGAAGAAAGTTACACAGGAAGGCAAAGCACAGCATAAGCAATTTTGTTTCCAAGGAAGGCTCTTTTCTTGAGTGTTTTGACAACTCCTGAATTTTAAAAAGCAGTCTTTGTTCATTTTTAAATATCTGTGGAAGAAATCTAACAAATCTCCCAAAGAAAACTTAAATAACATCATCACTGATTACAGGAACAAAGATGGATAGAAGGAAAGAGATCTAGAAAAGAAGATAAAACTAGAAGGGAGAGGAGGTAATGAATTCTGTAAGAGCTTTTAAGAACAAAACCCGAGATATGTGTTTTAAAAAAAAAGTGTATAATTTCTTAAATACTTTCACATGTCATATGGCTTAATGGTGAGGAAAAATGGATAAATAGAACAGTATGTGATAAATTTGTCATATAACCTGAAACTTTCTGAATTCATACTGTCATTTTTAATGAGCCTTCCAAAAGCTGTCATTGCCAAAAATATATTCCTGGTGTCCGATCTTTGGTGATGCATTGCATTTCCACCCTTACAGAAGAAATTTAGTCTGAAGAAATCAGTTTCCTGAAAACATAGGACATCTTTAATGTGCATCGGTCCAGTAAAATTTTTTTGTTACTAAGAGTAGCCATGTAAAATGAATTTTATTTCGCTGCTCTACTTCTCCACATTCAGGGTAATTCCAGTATTGTGGATCATATAACTAAATGGTTGCTGTATGACCAGCATTTATCATTGTTTTATGTCTTCTTTAAATAAGAAGATGAGCATATCACCAGGAGAATCCTCTAACCAACCACAATTAAAAGGTTTGCCAAAGATTCTGTAAGATTATAATCACTGTTGTTCTATCGAGATACTCTTAAAGGAATGGCCTGTCAGCTTACAAATATCAATTACGTCATGGAATATGTGCACTGAAGATGATGGGAATCATATCACTGAATATGGTTTCAGCAGAGATTACCACTGCAGCATGGCTTTGTCCTATTGTCCATCCAGTTCTGTCCTGTTGTCTTTTCTAGAAAGACAGGTCTGTAAATAATACCAATTTTCAGCAGGCTGGATGAATATGGAAGAAACATACAAGATAGAGAAAGCATCATGGTTATAGTAGCCATGTACCTGACTAATCTACTGTTCTTCCAGCTCCCACTGGAAGGGCTCTGCTGTCCGTCAGCTTATAACCACACTCTGGTCCTCTTCATACCTGCTCCTGAATTGGCTCCTGATGTCTAGCCACCAGCATACATTAAAGCATTCCCCAGACAGCTCAGAAAAGTAATTTCCAGACTGTTCCAAAACCCAAAAAGGACAAAAGAAATTTGAATCCCACCAATCTTTCATTTTCTGTGCAAATGATACTTTCTGTTCCTTTCATGGTGATTTGGGAAACTCTCCTACCACTCTGAAGTTATGTGTCACAGGAAATGCTCTGCTGATCCTTCAATTTTCCAATGATTGCCTCCAGGATTTCTGAGAGTGGCCAGAAGAATTGCTGTTACATTTTTAGCAGCTATCTTTACAAACTGTACCCTCAAAGAAAAACAACGTAAGCTTCTCACCTGAAGTCGTCCCCCACTCTCCTCGCCCTGCTTTCAGTAATCACTTTTTTTTTTAACCTCACTTGCACATTCAGGAAGAGTTTTACTAACAAAACACTTCTCTGTGGCTCAGAGAGAATCAATAGTGCTTACAAGCACACTCTTTATTTATTGGCAATTTACTCCTGAATTCCCCCATCTAGCCTATCAATAGGAAGGCAATCTCTTTACAGCACTAATGACTTGTGGTAAAGTATATACATCTGTTTAATACAAATAAGGGCAAACGATTTCCCAGTCTTGGTTAGATAAAATAGAGCTCACAAGGGCTTATCTCGCTTAGAAAGAATAACTGGTAGCCTTCTCTCATTAAAAGGATAAACTATTAGAGTGGAGACAAGCAGGAAAAAAACAACGTTGGTGGAACAAGGGAAGGGGGAGAGGGTTTGTGGACACTCAAGTCTGACTTGACCTAAGAAGGCAATGCTCTTAATCCTAACAATAATCTAAGCCATTGGCAGAAGAAAGGCAACAGGCAAAACAGGGATTCCAGACAGGG
The DNA here is from genome assembly GCA_013401315.1 of Balaeniceps rex. Classification (NCBI taxonomy): domain Eukaryota; kingdom Metazoa; phylum Chordata; class Aves; order Pelecaniformes; family Balaenicipitidae; genus Balaeniceps; species Balaeniceps rex. The sequence goes on from VYZW01008098.1 coordinate 54,267, forward strand.
GAAAAAAAAATAATGGAAGGTCTGGGAACTTCAGCAATACCAGTGATCTGCTGGAAGCCACACTGGCAATTCAGCCAACCACAAACTGCACTACACTGACTCCTAGCTCCGCTGGGGGAGGAAAAGCCCTTCATTTTGAAAAGAACATTAAGCCAAGAAAATGCTGCCCACCTTGTCATTGTTAAGAGTGCCTCTCATGAGACGCAACAGATAGAGCAAAACTAACGCTGATAACTGTTTATCTTGAATCTCTCAGAAGCTTCACCTGCAAAAATACTGTTTCATTTCTTGTCCTAAATATATATATATATAAAAAAAAATAATGTCCATGCTATTTTCCACCAATGACCATATTTACAGTAATGGTTGGAGATTTTAACGTCAAATACTTTCCTTAAACCTAATTTAAAAACTTGTTGCTTAAAATCCAAAGCAGACCAATGAATTCACACAGAGGTGTTGAAAACTTCCTGATAATACCTTCAAAATCACACTCTAGTCTTCAGCAGAAATAAGGTATTTTGAAAGGATTTATGTATATAGCTCCCTCCACCCCAGTAATTCTCCAAAATTAGAGTAAAGCCTTAAAAAGAGAGCAAACACAACAAAGGCACAAGGTTGCAATACAAACTGAGGTTTTTGCTTTGTTCTTTCTAGAAGGTACTAAAAGGCAGTCTCATCTATGTACTTGCTAGCTGAAGTTAACTGGCTTCCCAGGAAGGCATGGATTAGGAACAGAAAAGGTAGATCCCACTTTTAGGCCAAAATGTGCCTAGAGGAGCTTAAAAAAAAATTTTGGTTTGACAGTCTTACATTGAGCTCTTTTGTTAAGCTATGAAAACTTAGAAAGCCAAATAACTTCTTCACACAGCCACACCATTCATTTGCAATAGGCAAACCATAAAAACCCTCTCCCAGCTTTTGGGCACAGCCAACCCCGACTATCATCATCCTGAATTCTGCTTGGTACCAGCAGCCTAGCCATCGTATTTCACAGACAGCCCTGACAGAAACCTAAGACTTCTGGCAGAGCCAATTTGATGAATGGGTTAACTACGCTGTAGTCGCAGTCGTGCTGGAGTAGCCTAGCTTGGTTTACTTTGTTAAGGTGACAGCCGAGAGAAAACAGCACAGCATTTAGTCCAACTTAGCTTGCCGCATACCTCAGGTGAGGTCTCGCCCTGTACCTGCTCTTAGCTCAGTGCTGCGGTGGGTAGGCTCCTACCAACACCATCTAGCTGCTGCCTCTGCTCCAGCCACAGTGAACGCACACCTTTCGGAAGGGGGAGGATACTCCAAAAAGACAGAAGATAACATGGATTTCTTGGCTTTCTGAAAGCATCATAAAACTCAGATGCCTAGATAGCAAAATAACTAAGCATGCTGCCTACTTCCAATGCACTGCAGACAGAAAACCCACGGGAAAGCTTTTCATCCTCTTACAGATTTGTTTTATGAAAGACACCGCTTCGCTTTCAGCCACAGCATCCTTTGTTTGGAGCTAAACGAATCTCATTTAGCCTTGCAACCAAACTTCTGCTCCATGTGCTGACAGGTACGACCTGCCACAACAGCAAGCTCTTCGGCTCACCTCAGGCCTTCGCGGTCTCTGTCTGGCACAACCACCTGCAGGGGACACGGCTCAGAGCTGAGCCGAGATGCGCTGGGAGCCAGCGGTGGCTGCAATGTGAGCAACATCCCACTGACCAGGCACAGTCCCACAGCCCCCAAACCGGGCAAGCAGGAGCAGAGGCCCAGGGCTGAGCTTAGATAGGGCTCCTGGGCCGGGGCAGAGGGTGCGTGGGAGGAGGCCCCAGGTGTGGCTGGTTAGGGCCAGTGTGGCCTTCGGCGTGCTCAGGGCCCACCACAGAAATGGTTGAACTGTAGGAATAATCTGACTGTAATGCAGAGGTATTTTCTAATTCTGTAACAGTTTAGAAGGGTGGTAACAAAATATAAAGCCTTTATTACAGAGTGGTTTATTTTCAGTTTTACAGCACAGGACAGAGACTGAATTCTGTGGAGGGGGAACTGCATCCCGCACCTGTAAGGCACATTGCAAAAGAGTTTCTTAATGCGCTATAATTAATTCCCAAATATCTCTGGCAAAGGACGCAAGACTACAAACTTTCCAACTAGGAATTTCAGGCTTAAACACCACTGGGGACAACAAGCTTTTGGCGCTGAGACTCTGTAATGATTCATTGTTAAGCAGAAGAATGATATAAGGCTTAGGAAAAGATTCCTTCCAGCCTTACAAAAACAAATGTAGTGTTAGAACAAATTGAAGTCTATATATAAATGAGTGCTCAGTTGGCTTTATTTATACAATCTTGTAACGCAATACTCCAATTTAAGGATATAATTAGGAGCATAGTATTAGAAAGCTATAAAAATACAAACTACCAGACAGTTGTTAAAAGAGATACTTAGTACTGCTTTGTTCATAATGACAGATTGCAAACAAAAAAACAGGCAGCTTAAGCACACAAACTTGTTGCTGTTTTTTATTTCCATATCTTTTGAGAATTAGTTTTCACACAACCATTGAAAGTTACTTTATTTATTACACATTTTTGTGTGTACAAACAGAATGACTCACCCGGCCATCACAAAAAGAAAAAATGTATTTCCTCTGCAAATGTGTTCCCCCTTTAATGGCAAAGTACAGTATCCATAAATTTTACTGGTCAGCTGACGTTTCTCTGTGTATTCCTTCTTACTGTGGCATGCAAGGACCCCCTGACAGCAGCATTTCTGTACTGTGCATTCTGGTCTTCATCGTGGTTATTCTGCCAGTGGATTCAGTTTTCAGTAAATGTCCTTGTGAGCATAAAGATGCCAGATACTGTGTCAGAGAGGCAGAGGAAGCTGGGAAGGTTACAGATGACTCCTGCCCCTGGGATTCTTTCAGTACTCCCTGCTGTGTGCTCTTCTCCCTTGTTCAGGCCATATAATAGAGCTAACACTGGCAATACATGGCCTACATGCAGACCTACCATGAGACTTTGCCTTGAAATGTTCAAAGAAAAATACGCTGGAAGCCCTCAGATACTTGAATAGGCAGAGCATTTCCACCTGCGGATGTACCCTGCTAGGGGCTGATTTCCTCCACAGCTGCTCTCTGCTCCTCTGCTGTCCTGGGTGCTGAGGTGCCTCTCCAAAGCAGGAAGAATGGACAGGACGGTGCACGTGAGTGGGTAGAGTAACAAGGGGAAACAGAAGATGAGACTTTCACAGAGAAAGGGATGTCCCAGACTGTTAAATCTGATCCATTGTTACATAACTGGTTTTCTTCATCTGTCTTGAGCTCCACCCTAGTCTGCAATCTCAAGCTGACAGAGGACAAGCACCTAAATGGTCAGCTCTGCCAAGATGGCTGGGTATGCACCACCATAGAATTTTTACTCTGCAATTTCAAGCCCATGGGAAAAAACATCTGCAAATCTCTCCCCCGAATGTGAGAGTCTAAATTCTGCCACAGCTGTATGAAATGTTGTTTTGTATTTTGCCCTAAGTACAATACTATAATAATACCATACTCTAAGGCAATAACGTCATTTTTGCCTTTTTACGTTTCTTCACATTTCTGTTACACTGTTCTCAAGGTCATCCAGTTTCTCTTCTGTGCTACTCTATACTGATGAGGACTCTCAGCTCTGCACCATTAGCATATTCCGACTTTTTGTGCCAAGGATCGTAATGAAAAATATTAAATATGGCCTTTCCCAGAACATACATCATTCTGGGAAGACGCTTCAACAGAGATCATGTAGTCTAAAATGACTTTGTTTTCTAGTGACTGCAATATTAGCCCAAAACGTCCCTCATTTTTAAACACAAGGATCTCTTCTAGGTGTTCCGTGAAGAAGCAGCATCCATACTGTCAGGAACACAGGCAGACAGTGTGATTACAGGGCCTCAACATGGATTTTCCTGCTCTCGTCACTAATGCTCTAAGTAACTCCATGCAACAATATGATTTTCCCTCCCCTACCTAGCTTCACTCCTGCCTCCATCAGCAGCAGAATAATTCAGAAAAGGAAGCCTCTGTGGAAAGCTGCCCTGAGTTCCCCCCCCTCCCCGCTCACTCTGTTTTGACATGGACATTTACAGCTGCACTTTGGAATAATGTACAACACAGTGGGGGATGCTTTCATGTACTGCGCATCTGACTTCTCTGTAGTCCATAAAGTGAGATAGAAAGCACATGCATTTACACCCAAAAAATGTAAAACAGATTATTCTTATTCGTTGTTTTCTTTTAGTACATAGCCTCTCTGACATTTTCAGCTGCACAGAAGGTACAAGAAAAAGTACTTTGGCCGTATGCATGACAAAAAGAAGTACCAGAAGAGTAAACAGAACTTGTCTGAAGTTATCTGTACTGTAGTATTTAATGCTGGACAATGTACTATAATACTCCGTTCTGAGTATGTCGGAATGCATAAGTCCCAGACAAAGCTGATGTTACTAATCTCAGTTTTGCTTCTATGTCCTTTATAAGAAAAGGGTCAAACAAAACGCTCTTTAATTTTACACGGTGGAAATCACTACTCTGCCCAACCTGGAACTGCACCCAAGTATAAAACGCTGCCTTTATTGTCAAGAACAGCCCAACAGAAACACATTACGGTTTCACAGCCGAAGGAAGCGGCGCGCTGTTTCCCCGCAGGCATGCTGTGCGAGCGGGACCGCCGCAGGGGACAGCCCGGGGGCACACACGTAAGTCTCTCTGAACGCCGGTGCCGGTCTCCGCCCGGATCCCTTCGCACCGAGGGTCCGGCGCCACAACGCGCCCGCTCCCGGAGAAAAGCGGCAAATGGACGAGAGAGGCGGTGCGACGCTTCCGCCTCCCACCCTCCGTGCGAGAGCGCCGCGGCGAGCGGTGGGCTCGGGCACGACCGGGGGGAGCGGGGAGGGGGAGCGGGCCGCCCGGGGCACCGGCCCNACAGCCGCCGCGCCCCGGGAGCGGTCCGTCACTCGTGGCGGAAGCGCGGCGGAGCCCGGGAAGGGCGGGCGAGGGGCGGCCCGGCTGCAGGGGCGGCGCGGCCAGGTAGCCCGGCGCTGCCCGCGGCCCGTGCCCGTTTTCCTCCGCCGAAATTAACCTCCAGGAAGCGGAGTCTTGTAAAGTGAACACGGCGTGTCCGCTCGCCAGAGCGGGCTTTAGCGCTCCCAGGTTAATCCGGCCGAGGGCCCTTATCTACAGCGGAATGTACGTGCAAGCAGAAACGTCTCAGACCGTTTCATTTCCACTCTAGTAAGTCCTATGCCAAAACGGTCTCGGCCGCAGGCAGCGGGCTCGGCGGCTAGTGATGCCCGCCGGCACCGGCAGCAGTGAGCTCCGGCGCTCCGGCACCCCGCCGGGAGCGGGCTCCTCGGGACGGCCCGCTTCCCAGGCGGCGAAGCCCCAGCTTGTTTTACCGAGATCACCCAGGGCGAGAGCAGCGGCTGCCGGGCGGGGCTCCGGGCTCTGGGCCGGGCGCAGGCGGCGGACAGGCAGCCGCCCGGGGACGGGACAGGGCCGAGGCCTCTGCAGCCGAAACGGGGTTTGCTTGAGACTTAGGGAGCGCTTGGACCTGCAGCAGCCTGGCAGCCGCCTGGGGCTGCACTTCGGGCGTCCCCGCGGGAGGGGGCGGTCCGGCCGAGAGGAGGTTGACCCAGCGGCATCGGGGAGAGGGAGCGGTGGGGCAGGAGGGGACGTGCGATCCGCCCGGGGGCGGGGAGCCGGAGCCGGCGGCGGGACCGCACGGGCGATGCCTGCTCGTGGTTCCAACGGAGGGCGGCGGGCCGCGAGGCGGGAAGCCTCCTTCGGTGCCCCCCCCTCATCGGAGGGCCGGAAGAAAAGACACAAAAGCAGTTTTATCACGCCGCAGGGTCTGCTGAGATACCCGCCACGTGTTTCCACCTGGAAAAATGGGGGTATTGGATTGTACGAAAGTCAGTGAAGAGGACAAACATACCATTAATGTGCAACAAGCGTCACTGATGACAGATACAAATTATCGGTCGGCCTCAGAGCACTGTTTTAGCGCGAGTTTTAACCCAGACGACGGGAGAGGGAGGCGAGCTTCAGATCTGTCCCTCGGGACTCGCACGGCCGGGCCGCCGGCACGGAGGCCGCGCTGCTGGACGCCTGCTGCTGGCCGGGGCTCCGGGGCAGGGGGCCCCCGCAGAGCCACGCAGCCGCCGCGGGTGCCAGAGGCAGCCGGGGGTAACGCGCGTCGGGTGTCTGCGCGCTCCTGGCTGCGATCGGCGCCGGAGCCGAGAAGCGTCCCGCGGGAGCGGGGGGGAGGTGGGACACGGACACGGACACGGACACGGACACTCCGGTGTCCCCGGGGGAGCAGGGCGCTCCCCACTGCCACCTCGCAGCGGGCCGGCGGCCCGTCCCGTCCGGCTGGGCGCTGCGCTCCGCCCCACCGCGGGCACAGGTCCGGGGCGGCCCCGGCCCACGCCTAGCGCCGGCACCGCAGCCCGGCTGCAAACGAGCCCGTCGGGGCGGTCAGGGCGAGCCCGGGGGGTCGGTCGTGCCCCGGCGGCGCGGGGGTGGCGGAGGCCGCGCTCTTACCCTATTCCATCGGTCCCGTGCAAGGCAACGGAGTCCCGGCGGGGCCTGCTCCTCGGGGAACGGCTGCTCGCTGCTTGTGCGTAG
>VYZW01008102.1:8239-20052 GCA_013401315.1 Balaeniceps rex
GTGAAAGATGTACCATTAGAATTTAATGAGACATTATAAGTTAAACTTGGACGTTTTAACCTTAGCTGGATCTTCCATTTTTACCCAAAGACCGTTTTTAATGCCTGTCTGCATTGCCTCTTTTTTCCTGTTGATTTTTATTCTTTGTTTTTCTGAAGTTTTGCGGAGTCACTGTCTGTTTTCATAATGCTGAAGAAGGGCAGCTTTCCTCCTAAATGGTCAGTGTCTGCCAAAGGCCATTTGATCTTTTTAATCATCTGTACTACTCATTTGGAAAGATGAATTTCTAATAATTGTTACTGCATACTGTGTTCAAATAGTAAAGAAGGTTTTCATATATGTGTTCAAATCAAGCCACTCCTTTTCTCAATTACAGCAGAAATGTAAACAAGGTCATACATCTATCATTCAGAAGAATGTAGCTAGGTTTCTGAAATAAAATGCTCTTTCTCATTTACTGGTGCAGGAGAAGTGATTGCTCCCTGCAGATTGACAAAGTTATTGCAGTGCTAATCTTGTGTAAATGTCAGAAGTGGCAATAAGGTGATCTCCTGGGAACTGGGGTGTAGGTGTGGGGGGTGCTGGAAATCAGAAAACCCTGCAAACTCAAACCCACAATCTGAACTCCCAAACATTTCCAAAGGACAAACTTTTCACAAGCTTAATAAAAATTTCAAATATTTTTTGGCTCAAATTCAATGATTAGAGCTAAGTGAACAGCTATAGTGTTCTACAGTGCCACAAAACTACTCAAGTGACTTACACCACGACAAGTTGTGCTGGGAAAAGGCCTACATTGCCAGTGAAGCCATGTAGAAACAGGTTGGTCCAATAAAAGCTTTTTCTTCTCACCCTCCTCATGAACATAATGCTTTCCCCAAATTTGAAACTGTTTCAAAATAGAACTGTATCAAGTAGAAATCTCCAAATACTATGCAGTTGCAATTAGCATTTATTAAATAGGAAATTAGATGCATTATAACACCTTTTTCATACATACTGTAAAAAGGACAAAAGAACAACAGAACCGTGGTCCACAGTAATGGAAGGCTACACGTATCCAACGGATTAATATGACATCTAACAAATTTTTCAGTCTCCCAAACATCTGTACATACAGAAAAGAATGGCAGAGGGAGGCTGGGAGTAGAATGGAAACAAAAATATGAGTTGATAAGTACTGATCCACCGTTATATAGTAAACACCATTAAAAGTACCAGTCTTTGTTACCATAATCGCACAAATGCTATATAGTTACAAAAGTTCTTTTCTGTTATAGAGTGGAAAAACACTATTAATTTGAGTCAGAAACCAGCCTCACTGCTATGTGGAAAAAAAAAATCCAAAAATGTAGTGTTTAAAATTATTAAGCCTTAATTATTTTCTTTAACTGGTAGATATTTACTATTTACATTCTTCCTAACTCTACATTGTCCATGTGGATCACTGCAGCAAAATAATAAAATGAAGTAAAGATGCATTAAACAGAGCAACATTTTTAGCCAACTGAGATATTTTAGAATTGCATGAGAGCTTCTGACCAGATCTTTCAGAGAACTGAAAATTCTCTGTCGATTTGTGGTAAGTAAAGTGTGAAAAGAAAAAATGCCTTTGACTGCTAGCTTACCAGTAAAGGAAATAAAGGCAAATTTGTATCAAGCATGGAAGAAATATATACTATGCATACTATGATGTTTATTTTAAATATTTAATGACAGAGCAGACTAGTTGCATATTCTACCTTTACATAGTGGTATACTTTTCTTATTTAATAGTATTTCAGATATATATTCAGATATGACAGTAATTAATCTTAAAAATAGTTCTACATGAAAGAAAGAAGTACAGAATGATTCAGATACATCTCAGTACTTATGATATTTAGATAGTTGAAGACATTAATTTAACGTTAATGAACAGCTGAAATTATTTTTCACTAAACTGTGACTGTAAAGGTTTTGTAATATTTTCAGTTTGGTTCTTAAAGAAAAGCTCTCAGTCAGATCACTAAAGTGATAATATCTAACGTATTTACGTTGACAAAATGTCACTGAAAAGCCCTTTACTGAACAATAGCACTTAAAGGTCAGCTTCCTTTGTTTATATATTACTTTTATGCTTTATTTATTTATAGTCCTTATATAAATAAAAGTGAAAATAATTTTGTCAGAAAAAAGACAAGCAAATAAAAATGAGAAGTACTATTGAATAAGAATGGTATCATGTACGTTAGAATTTTAAACATACTGATATGCTTAAATGGTGACATTATATGAATGATTTAATTTTATGCTTTACTTAGTCATATATTTATGGCATATTTATGATATACAGTTGAAATAGACCAAAACCTTTTCAGTAATAGTGCATAAAGACTTTTGAACTGAACTTCTAGAAACTGAAAGTGCTCTTTCATTTTATTGACTTTAGTATATCGTTAGAAATCTATAACCACGTGAGGACATACTAAGAATGAAGTATAACTCATATAAAAGACTAATTACTTCCTTTTTAATATTTCATCAGTCTCTAGAATATGTGTTGAAAGCTTACAGGTTGTAGTTTTGGTTGAAAGAGAGCCAAAAAAAGCTTATAATAGAGTTTTAAAGAAATCTTGGTTTTCAGAGACTCATAAAAGAAAGAGTTTCTTATAATCTTCAGCTCTATTTGCCTAAAATTCCTTCACTTGTAAACATTAGGTCCTTTGACAACTGATTTTTATGAGAAAATGACTAACGCATCATTTTTACATTATCACTCCAGAAGGAAAGTAAAGCAGCTTGGTAAGAAATATAGGTTTTGTCTTCTCTTACACTGCTTTCAGTTAAATTCTTGAACTACGAATGCATTCAAAACAAAGTAATTTTTTGTTGCCTGAACCAGCTGGTCATTTAATGAATCACTTGACAAAGTAATATATTCTGCAAAACATGAGCTTGTTACTGGCTACTGGTGAGCTACCTTTTAATGCTTGATTAGGCTTCAAATAAAAGCATCTACAGGGAGATTCACAGCATTTTTCTGAATCTCTAGATTTATAGGCAATTAACTTCACCTCTAAAGACATGTATTCTCCCCACGCCACAATCCCCAAATAGATGTCAAACAATCTAGCTCAAAGGCATCTGCTACTGGATCTCTTATATGCCTTTTTGAGACATTTGCACCGAATTCTTTCCTCCCATATCCTGACATGCATCCTTGCACCATGCTCCTTTCCTCATGACTGTGATTATTAGCTTCTCCAGAAAGACTTTGATACTGAATGACCTGCTGGAAGATGAACAACATGTATCCACACAGGGCAGTCACCCTTTCTCAGTTTTGCAGTCTATACAGGCATAGGTCAGGGCCATGGCTGAGAGACCTTCCAGAAGTCTCTTTCACCTCCAGCTTTGGAAACACCAGGGAGGGTCTGCCTTGCTTGTACAGAGGACAATTGTGGTTCTTTGCACTCATGTGCAAAGAAATATCAGAAATAGTGTGGCCAGCAGGACTAGGGAAGCGATTGTCCCCCTGTACTCAGCACTGGTGAGGCTGCACCTCAAATAGCGTGTTTGGTCTTGGGCCCCTCACTACAAGAAAGACATTGAGCTGCTAAGTGTGTCCAAAGAAGGGTAATGAAGCTGCTGAAGGGACTAGAGCACAAGTCTTATGAGGAGTGGCTGAGGGAACTGGGGTTGTTTAGCCTAGAGAAAAAGAGGTTAAAGGGAGACCTTATCGCTCTCTACAACTACCTGAAAGGAGGTGTAGTCAGATGGGTGTCAGTCTCTTCTCCCAGGTAACAATTGATAGGATGAGAGGAAATGGTCTCAAGTTGTACCATGGGAGGTTTAGATTGGATATTAGGAAAAATGTTTTCACCAAAAGGGTTGTCAAGCATTGGAACAGGCTGCCCAGGGAAGTGGTTGAGCCACCATCCCTGGAGATCTTCAAAAGACATGTAGATGTGGTGCTTAGGGACATGTTTTAGTGGTGGACTTGGCAGTGTTAGGTTTATGGTTGGAACTGATGATCTTAAAGGTGTTTTCCAACCTAAATGATTCTATGATTCTATGTTCCTTGAGTATTTTGTCAGTCTTGACACTTACACCACTGACAGTCTCCTTCCTTGGGAAAGGTACCAGGCAGCTCTGTCTCTCTTGCCTTTCTCCCTTCCAAAAGATATGTTAATGAAAAAAATTACTTGTCCCGGTAGCTCTACATTAACACACACACATTCACACACACAGAAACACACATGCAGCACAAATTCCACATTTCCCTGATGGGAAGCTCAGCAGCCCCCTTCTGCTCTTTTCTTGCTTTCAGAGCCCTCCACACCCAACACGTCACACTACCCTACATCAGCACATACTATGAGAAAAACGGTCTGGCAAAATTAAAATGTTTATCATCTTTTCTAGCCTTCTTTATCTCTCTCAGCCCAGGAAAGCAGGTTTATATGTCTCTGTCCAGTCTAAACCTCTTGAAGTGGAAAATCCTGGCACTTCAGGCATCATCCTGAGTCACCTCTACTCCTTTGTGCACCCAGAAGCTCCCAGAGGAGACAGAGTTCTCTGAGCAGCAAGTCCACTGATGTATACCCTCTAGTGGACCTGGCAACTGAACCAGAAAAACACAGTCCAGTTGTTTGTACTTCTCTCTCATGTTTACAAGGATGCAAACAATAACGAGGTGTCAGTTATCTCCAGATGCTCCAGATGTTAGGCAACTTTGCCCTTCCTTTTCCCTGGATAGTGTCCTCTCTGGAGGTCAGTGGATGGACAGCAGGACCTGGAGTTATGGTAGCTGGGACCTCAGAGTGGAAACTAAACCTTATACCTGTGTCCAATGGAGACATTTTCTAAACACTGTCTCTGCCAGGCAGTCCCACTGCCAAAGCTCTCTGCATCCTGGCTCATGAGGGCACTGCACTCTGTAGCTCCTTGTTGGAACCCAGGGAGCAGAAGACTCCTCTGGAGCATGAGATAGACTATTAACCTGATCCTCATGCCTTTAGGCACATTATGTGCTACAATGAGCAGAACAAATCTGTACCTAATATGCTCCAAAACACATAACTTGGAATGATGAGGCACCATTCAGGATCTGCAGAATACAGCTGTCCTTCTGGAACAACACCTGAACACCAGACAGGATAAGAGCTGCTGGGATGTGAAGGAACAGGTAACCACCAGCCACCTCCTGCTATGGACCTGGAGGTTAGGCTGTGAGCTACAGGCAGTGAAAAAGGCACGGGGTAGGCAGGTCCCCTGCCCAGGGCACAGGGGCAAACACAGCCCTTGAGCTCCTTCAGCCTCTAGGTAACCAGCACCCAATCCTTGCCACAACCAACATAAGGAAGCCTCTGTTGTTGTCCCAGGCAGGTACGGAAGTCTTCACCTCTGAGACTCTTGTCACCACCTTAGATGATACCATTACTGAAGTCACTGCTGCAGAGGTCAACACAGAGACTCTCACCCCTATCCTGGAGGACACTGCCACTGCTGTCTCAACATCAAGAAATGCAGGACCACAATCAGAGCTGAAAAGGACTCCAAGCCTGCAGGCTCATTAGAAAACCTGTCACTAGGACAAACAACAGAGCCAGCTGCTGCTCCAGAAATGTCTTCAGATCAGCCCTTCTGACATCACTAATACATAAGTGTATCATGAATCTCATTGAGGTCAGCAAGACTCCTGAATAAGGGCTATTATCATGAGCAAGAGTTGGCAAGAGTTGCTCCATGTTTCATACTCTGATTCATTCTGCAGTCCACAGGCTACTTGTTAAGGTAAATGTGTGCTTCATGATGGAGTAAGAAAAAATAATTATTGTGGTACCTAGGAAGAAGTGTATCAATATAAAACATTTTTGAAACATTTCAATTTTCTGAATACATATTTAACAAAGGAATTAACAGATTAATTAAGCTAAAACTGCCTCTAGTGACTTAGCATTTTTTAACTTAGAATAATCAGAACTATTATTTTTTATAAGATCAGGAAGAGGTACTGTCAAATATGCCAACAATGTAAGTATAAGATCTATATTAATAAACAAAGATTTTCTGTTTATTTCTTTCAGTCTTAAGCTATTCCTGCTGGTTTTGATGGTGTTTGTCTTAGATTAACTATTGGATTAGTGGAAGGAAGATGAGAAAATGGAAATAAACTTTATCTCATTTGTTTAAATGGTAAACATTTGTATATTTTGAGACTGGCAAATGCAGGCTGTATATTTTGCAATAAAGCATGTAGATCACTTTTACAAGAAAGAATATGAGGGCTTGAGTTGTGGAAAACCAGGAAGCTAAAGGGAGACTGAAAGATAGCCAAATAAACATGAATTCTCACAGGTATGTTACAGAATCACACCTGGCTATGTTATGTGAGTGAACAAAATCATTGGATAAATACAAGTGTGTTGAGGGAGGCATGCAGTGAAAAATGAGGTAGAATTGCATACAATGTAGTATCATTAATGGAAAGACTAATGTCTTTCAGGTAGACATAACTTGAGAAGACTATTAATTGCAAAAGCAATTTGGAATATACAAGATATACCTGATATTAAAACTCCTAGTTTGCTTTGGTTGCATGGCCATGTATATGATTATATCTATCAAGGTTCTGAATGAGGAAGCAGTGAAGGAAAAACAGCTAATGTGGTTCATAAATGTTTGATTCATTAGAATAAAATTTGATCCCCCCTTGTTTTTTAAGAGCATGAAATTAACCATTTACAGGACTATAGCATTTTTTAGTCTTTAAAATCAGTGGCTTTGTTTATAAAGTTCTTGTGCTATATTTGTTTATTTAGGAAATCAGACTAAGTCCTTCACATGGAAATTCCTAAATGAGGAATCCGGTGATATGCCAGATACAATTATCTTTCCTACTTTGATTACCTTTATTTACTTTCTTACTTTGAGACACAGATAGGGCTGAAGTAGTTTCTCACAGTTTGGGAACATCCCTGGTCCTGACGGTCAGTAATTTGCCCAACTTATGTAGAGAACTGGCAAGTAAGCCACAGTGCAACCCACTGTCATATTGCCTTTCCTGTCCAGACGTGGAAAGCTGTTAGAGTGTGGTATGCATGTATTTCTGGTCTACAAATATGCATTTTCCATTCTTGAAAAGTAGGTGTCAGAGGGACAAAGAGATGGTATCCCTGTGTGTCAACATCCAGCTGGATCCTACACCTAGAACTCAGTTCCACAGTGCAGACCCAAGCTATGAAGATTTTCACAAATATTCTTTCAGGATACTTTCAGGTTTAATTTCAGAAAAGCTTGGAAAATCCATTAATCCTGATCTACACTGTTTGCACATAGTTTATATTGTACCAATTCATATTAGGTCAAATATTAAAGTGCTAATTTATACCAATTTCTTAAGCAGCCTACACAATAACATATTATCTTTGCAGATATTTCACTTAATGAGAGCCACGTAGAGTCTTACAGTTCCCAAATGACTCTCAGTGAACAGCATAATGACCTAAAAGCTTTTCACTAATTCCTAGGAAATGTACGTATATTTATGTATTTAGAAAGTCAAAATGCTAAATGCTTACTGATTATAGGTGGAACTCACTACCATTGTGGCGTAATTTTACAAATGCATTGTTAAATTCAGAAAACTAAAGAAAGTAATGCTATGGTTGATGGAAACTCTAAGTCAAATTCTATCCCATTGTTAGTGAAAGATCACTGAAATACATTTTTTTTTCTACGAGTGCTTTTACATGCACCACAAAGCTTCATTTTAGGACTATACAGTAGACTACCATCCATTTCAATTGAAAAGCCAAGAGCTAAATAATTGATGGAAAAGATGTTAATATAACCTAAAATTTTGTAGTCTTAAATGGTAAAAAACTGAAGGGTTATTGATCAGTTTCTCTAAGGGAAAGGAGGAGATGTCATTTTTATATAACCTCTGAAAAACTCTAATGTGTTTACATTAAGGAAAATATATTTGACTCTCAAAAACCTGAATATTTTCATGAGCTAGGTAGTCTTTCAATAGCAAAGCAGCAAAATATCAGAGCTGATACCTGACTCAGGAAAACAGAGTTATTGCCTGCAGACTAGCTGTGTCAGTCTGGTCAAAACATTTTACTCTGCTTCCCAGTTTCAGGCTAACCAATGGTTTAAAGGAACCACCTGGGTTGTTGACCTAATGCTGTACAACCATATAGCAGGCATTATATCCAAAACAGTCCACAAACTACTTCACATTCCTCCATTCACTGTAGGTCAGAAAACACTCCTCCTATCTTATAGAAAACTTAGATCTACAGAGCAAAAGTTCACAGAATGGGAATACAAACTTCCTTGAAAAGAAGTAGGGGAGATCAAAGGCACTGATCAGCACACTACATCTCTGGATGGATTTATTAGAGAAAACTCTCAGATGTTATCAGGAAGTCAGCTGCATGTCAAATTACAGAAGAAAGTAGCACAAACAAATAAAGCTGCCAACAACTCTTAGAGACATAACTTTAGGAAAAATTCCTTCTTCACCTATCACCACCTTCAAAACTTGAGCTTTTTGTCTTTGTTAAATCCTTTGTTGGAGACTTACTGTTATCATCTGTAAACTGGGGGTGAGAGCTCTGCAAGCAAGCAGAAGCCCTGAGACCCTCAGGGGAATTATTTGTGGAATCTGACAGGTCACAGCAGTTCGGGGGGGAGGCAGAGTTTTACTGTAACCCTCAGGCCTTCAACACTATTTCTGAGGGTAACACAAGTCCTCAGAAGTAATTTGGTGACAACATTTTGTGAAAGGACCCTTAAGAAACTCTTAATAGCCTTTTCAAGCACATGTGACTGCATGAAGTATTGAATTTTCAAGTTTATAGAAACCTGTACGTACAGAAAAAGAAAGGATCATTATCCTTTAGAGTTAGAGGGGGAATCAATAGGCCATAATCAAACTGACATAAACTAGATAGACTAGGTTGTTGGGGTTTTTTTAAAGGCAAAACATCTGTTTTCCTTTTTAACTTTTAATTTATTTAAAGAGAATTTTAATTTTTAATTTAATTTGAAATTTAATTCTTGTGCAGCTAGATATGTACATATGCATTACATATGCATACGCATTACATGTATGCATATATACTTACATTTAAAAAAAATAGAGGACTGAATGTAAGTTAAAAACCCTTCAGTTTTCAGTGCTTTTGAAGTTAATGTTTTGTGAGAAATATCCTGTGTCGGATGCTCTTCAAATAAATTTTTAGCGAAAGGATATAAGAATGAAGTCTATTATAACTACTATATCAGAAGAATTGAGTAAATGATCCATAACGCAAAGCCTCAATACATAATTGTCCAAACTTCTTACCAAGAACATTAAAATGGACTGTGCTTTTTTTTCAGTAGCTTTAGAGACTAACATTACTATCAAACTCCTCTGTACATTTTGTCTTTCTTATGAAATATTAATGTAATTCAACAAAAAGCTTCCAGATAGAAAATTTTAAAAAATCTCAGTGAGAAACTACCAATAAGGCAGAAAAGCCTTACATAATTCAGCTGCTACAATCTGTAGTTAAGATATTGGAACATCGTCCTAAATAATCTAGTTTGTAAAACCAATCAATATGGCTCACAGAAACATTTACTGTATGTTATGTCAGGAGAATACAAAACAAAATTCCTCTAAGATATGTACAGGGACTGTGTTGTAATCCATTTGTTTGTGCTGGTATTGTTTCCTTGGGCTATTCTAGCTAGCCTACTGAATCAAGGCATAGAATTACAAACAAAATCTTTTTATTGTGAAGGATTTTTCTTTTTTCCTCTAGGTACTGCTTTTGTTGTAAATTTGCCCTATACACAGGCTTCGCTGCCTAGCTAATTTCTGTATGACAGAGGTGGTTTTGAAGTCGTGTATTGATCCAGTCTTTACTGATGAATCTGTCCTTATTCCCTTCATCCCCATCACTAAAGTCTGATAACCTCTCACCTGCATGATGTCTGAAAGTTGTTTTGAAACAAAGAATCCTAAAATGCTTGTCTATCTGTCAGCATCCTATAGGCTGGAGGAATTCAGCTCCATGGGGCTCTATTAGGGGAGAAGAGTTTGTTTCTACCTCTTCTTCACACAGAGGCCTTGCGGCAACAAGCATTTCTTCTCAGTGGACCTACACTATGTTTCCATGGTCTGGCAAGACTCTAGCTTCACCTGGGAACATTCGGTGATTCTGGCAGGGAGTCTTGAAGGAATGTGGGTGAGGAAGGGAAAAAAGGTTATTTTTAATATTATAGAAACTTCACTAAATCTGAACAGAGTATCACAAGAGACAGTAAAAGCACTGCATCCAGAAGGTATGTCACTTGTCAAACACAGAAGTCAAATAGTAACATTTTGTCAGTTGCACAAGGAAAATTTTGTGAGAATCACCTGTAACAGGAAACATTAGGCATACTAAATATCAGTGTGTTTTTTAAAATATGATACAATACAGTCGTGAAAACAAGCTTTAGCTAGCATTGAATCAGAAGGTCAATATATTCAGATTAGTAGTGGGCCATAAATGTATGTATATGTATATGTATATGTATATGTATATGTATGTATATATATACACGTATATGTATATCTGTATATATAGCTATATCACTTTTAGAAATATATGCCTTTTACCACACAGACCTATATTAAATTATATGTTGTAGTATTTACTTTCCTTTTTTCAAGTTACTCTGGCTTCAGTATTATTCATTTTATATAGCAGTAGCTGTAAAAGAAGTAGGGAGATTTAATGCAAGAAAACTGTAATAGTCCCATAAACCGATTTCACTAAAACACTCAGTGAAAATTAAAAGAATACTTGAAATAAGAATTGGAATGTAACCTTGACACGTGCAATAATTCTGGTATGATCAGTGACCTCAACTCAACCCTCATTACTGAGGGAAAGAAATGAAAGATAAGACACTACATAATAATGACCTATACTTGGAACTAAAAAGAAGTATTGGACAAGTGATGATAAAAAAAGACTCTTAAATTTTGAGTAAACAGAATTCAGATGCCGCAAGCAAGGTAAAGAACCCTGAAGAGAATGATTGGCAAACCTATAAAAGAAACAAGAATGCTACAGCACTCTAGAGAGAAAACCAAGAGGAAAAACAAATAAAANCACTGAGCTGCTCTTTAATTCCATAATTGGTGAACAAGAAGCCAACATGTTCTGCTGCAGATAGGAAGGCTAAGTGATTCCCATGAGGAAAAATGAGCATGTTTTTCTAAATTGTAATGCACATTTGTTTCAGTCATGAAACAGGAGCAAACTATAGGGTTAGTGAAGTAGTATAGTTGCTCCATCTGCTCAGTCCTTGCTTCTGTTTTGATAGTGCCCCATTTGAGTCTGTCTTACCAGAACTTAGTGTAGGACCACCATTTTATTTAATTTTGTAAGAGAGACTTATTGGTTAGCAATGCCGTTTAGCCATCTAGCTTGAATTGGAGCTAGCAACAAAAAAATGGCTCTGCAGAACATTAGCCCAGAGCACCCAGTTCCTGAAACATTAAACAGAATATGGTTTAGTTTTAACTCAGTACACTCATTCAAAATTAAATGTATGAAGACAATCAACAGCCTTCATTTAAATTCTTGATGCTGAGCACATACGATTGCCAATAAAATCAGTAATCAATGCAAAATATAATTGCCGATAAAATCATTAATCAATGCAAATGATTGGGATCTCTTAATATTTGTTCTTAGTTTTCATACATCTTAATATTAAAAGAACACTGAATTAAAACCAGTATTAGACAGTTTTTCAAGTGCTGTAGTAAGTGG
>VYZW01008104.1:8465-18890 GCA_013401315.1 Balaeniceps rex
TTACATTAATGGCCACTTAATACATGTCTAAATGTCTGAATTTGTTTTATATGGTTAGCCATGGTAAGGTTAGTACAATGATTGTCACAGAGAATAAATCAGGTATCTCATATGTAGCTGACTGGAGACGAGAAAAAGTCCTAAAGTAAATTTCAGAAATCCCATGAGTAAAAGATGGTATGTCAAAGTCAAGCAGCTAATCAGACTACATACCCTAAGGTATACCACTAAATCAAGTTGTCATGAGTGCTCCTAATGAAGGACCACTTGTGAAAGTTTTACTTTTACTGTCTTCAGCTTACAGTATTCATCAAGAGAGTAACTGCTGTGTTGCTCCCAACAGAAAATGCAAGAGAGACAAAAATATAGAATCCAATTTTTAAACATCTCTAGTGATAAATACAAAAATGACCATTGCAATCATCTACAGTGTAACATGTGCAATCATCTTACTCCTGTGTTACATGAACGATAGGATTTCTCTAAATTAATTGCTGTTTAAGATAAACATCTCGTCCATAAAAAAAAAGATTTCCACTACTTTCCTAGTCAAGTTCTTCCAGTGGTTATTTTTCCTCCCTGTGAAGTTGCAGCTTATTCTCAATAAAAAAATTTAGCTTTAAGTTTCAAATGCTCAATTTTGTTACTGCTTCACCTGCTAGATTGCAGAGGTCACTGTGATTGTATTTTTATTGCCTATGTATCAGTGTGTCAGTAGCCTTCCTCTGAAGAGCTAAACAAAATAGATTCCATTTTTTAGAACAAATTCTTGTTGTCTACTCAATCCTACAAATCCTCTCCCATTCATCAACATCCTTTTTAACTTTCAGGCCACAAAAGGTAGAATAGGGAGATAGGGTAGGCCTCAGAAGTGACAGGGTGGAGAGGAAGATCAGGTATCTTCATATTGTAAGTATGGAAAGAATAACCTTGATTTTTGATTAAGAGCTCCAATAAAATGGAGCCTGGAATAACTCAAAATAGTCATTTTCCTACATGAGAAGTGCCATGGTCAAGGAGAGGCACACAGACATCAGGGGCTGATCCATAGGGTAATGTGAGCCATGAAGGAACAACAAAGAACATCACCCCAGGAAACCTTGTACCACATCCTAAAGCTAATGAGTGCCAATAATACAAGATCTTTTCCATCCTATTGGACAAAGAAGCTCAAAAATCCTGACCCTGCTAAGACTCAGATGGGAAATCTTACAGCTAGACAGAGAAAAGAAAATAAACTGCTGCTGAAAACTTACAATCAATTTTTTCTTCTGAACTTTTTTTTTTTTTAAATCCAAAGGAGCTCTATGTGAGCAATTGAACTCCATGGGAAGATCTGTGTTCTGGTTACAGGATATATGTTGACTTAATGCAAGGTGGCAGAAGCTATGTGTCAGTCCAGTTCCTTGGTAATTTCTATAGTTTTCCAGCAGACTTAAGAAAAGCAGTTGGGATGACAGGCACAGAGTAAGCAAATTGTGGTGTAGCAGGAATAGGTGGATTTTTCTTGATATTGCTCTCACAGGAATAAAAAGAAGACTTTGCATCCACTAACTCTTGGGATATTTTCAATATTATTCTCATTAAAATCTTCATAAGAATTGCAGCTTTTTAACTCATCTAGCTAAACCTGGCAGGAGACAATCTACTAAATTCAACATTTTATATCTGTTCTTAAGTCTAGATTCTAAAAGAGTCAATGATTCATTTCTGACAGTAAAGAAGTTTCTGGTCAAATTTGTGCAGGAGGAACCAGTCCCTTGGAAGTTCAGAGGAACCTCAAGATGCTGTCATAAACAATTTCTTGTGAGTTTTGCTTGGGAATTTCTTGAGAAGGACAAAATCATGTAAGATTTAAGTTCACAAAAGCAAATTTGGAGGCTAACAGTAAGCAATAACTGTTACAAGACTTTACACATTCTATGGTTCAAATCTCCCTCACATTACATGGTCTTCTACCAAAAGATCTTGATGTGCTTCTCAGTCTTGGGATCTGCCCCTGTTATCTGGCTCAGCTGCAGCTTTATAAAACCTTGGGCAAACATGGTCCAACAGACAGAGCAGAGACAGTTAATAGCATAAAGAGATGGCAAATAAACCAGTCCTATATAGAGTGGCATTAAGTACAAAAGTCTGGGAATAACGATTGACTCAGAAGTTTAAAATCTATACATATATGTAGACATATGTATATATATGTACATGTGTGTATCTATATTCATATTTATCAGCTAGATAAATATAGAGTATATGATTGTATTTTAAATGCACATGTATGCATATATATGGCTTTTGTGACATTTAATTAGTTGATTAGCAGCAATTTCAACAAGGAGACTGTTCACGCTAATCTCAGTTTACACTTTGAGATCCAGGCCTATGTGCATACAATATGATGTAGAAAAGAAAGGCAGTAAACTGCCAATTTTAGGCTATCTAATAAATTATAGCAGAGCTGAAAAAGTGGTGCTACACCATTGCACAAATATCTATTACAGGTAGACTGAAAAATCTCAATTCAGACTGAGGAGCTGCAGGGAAGAGAATGAAATGATACATGTGCTAGCTATGGTTACTACAGAGAGGTAAATTATCAGCTGCTTGCATTTTTTTAAGGAAGAATTTGAGATATGGATGTCAAGATCATGGCAAAAAAAATCCACTGGTATAGACCCAAGAAACATTAAGTTGTGCAAATTCATGCGCGTGGAATGAGGATTCACACTCAGACTAGCAGAGCTTTGTTTCTCATGATAGTTATGACAACAACGTATAAGCAGTTCAGGATGAAAGGAAAATTATTGCAAAATACATTAAGAGACTGCCTAGTGTTACTTTAATGCTCCCAATACTGCTACATTTATTTACTACTTTGGGAAAAGCACAGTATGAACTGACATCGCTTTAAAGAATGAACAGCTGAAAAGTATATAAGAATAGTGCTTTTGTTGTTAATTGGGGTTATCAGAAACATTTTTGCCTCAAGCTTCCTCTAATATTTTCTGGTACTTCTGAATATGAATGGGAAGAGCGATAGAAGAGGTGGGAAAGAATCATAATGTGGTGAAGAAATGATGCAAATTTTTCTCTCTAGTCATATTTGTAAGGGTATGTGGAAGGAGAGTGTCTGCTTCCTTAAGGATATCTGGTCAAGGACCTTTTTCAATGCAAAAAGGGATAATAAGAAAAGGAGTAAGCCATAAACAAAACATACAGGGCAGTGATAAGAACCAAACCTGGTTAGTTACATCAATTGATGAAGGCAAGTGAGATTGTGAGAACATTTATTCCAGCAAGGTTATCTGACAGGGTACCTTGTCAACTGGGAAACTAAGGAAAAGAGGGAAAACAGAAACAACTGCAGAGATGCAGACCTGAACAAACAAATGTGGAGACAATGACAGAAAACAAACCTCACCAGTTACACTAATTGATGGGCTATCAAGAAACCACAGGCATCACTTCCAGAAAGATCAACCTGGACTTTGCAACTGATAAGATTGTAAACCATGGGGACTCAGGCAGGGAGGGGTTCGGGAATGGATAAAGCTGTACAAACCCATGGGGAGTGTGCAGGGGAATGGGGAACAAGGAGGAACAAAGAGTAAGTACACAGAAAAGGGTATAAAAGGGGTTGGTCACACATAAAATGGGGTTGGTCAATATGCTTGTCTGGCTGAGCCTTGTGCCTGATCACTGCAGTCTCTTCTATCTTCTTATAGTTTCTTACCAAACTTTTTGTAACTATCCCTCTGTGTAATCTCACTCTCTCTCATGCATAAGCGCGCTGCAAGGACTAAGTGCCAGCTACTAGTGAGAACTTTGTGTGTGTGAGTGAAAACTGATGCCAGCTACTGGAGCCAGTGGGGTCTTTAACCTCCAGCCACTGGGGCCGTGTCCTGGTTTCAGCTGGGATAGAGTTAATTTTCTTCCTAGTAGCTGGCATAGTGCTGTGTTTTGGATTTAGTATAATAAAGTTGATAACACACTGACGTTTTAGTTGTTGCAAAGTAGTGCTGACACTAGTCAAGGACTTTTCAGCTTCCCATGCTCTGCCAGATGCACAAGAAGCTGGGAGGGGGCACAGCCAGGACAGCTGACCCAAACTGACCAAAGGGCTATTCCATACCATACGACGTCATGCTCATTATGTAAACTGGGGGGAATTGGCCAGGGGGCAGTGATTGCTGCTTGGGGACTGGCAGGGCATCAATCGGCAGATGGTGAGCAGTTGCATCACTTTTTTTTTTCCCTGGATTTTGTTTCACGCTCTTTCTCTTGTTGTTCTCCTTTCATTACAATTTTTATTACTATTATTATTATTATTATTATTATTATTATTATTATTATTATTTTATATCAACCCACGAGTTTTCTTACTTTTGTCCTTCCGATTCTCTCCCCAGCTCACAGGGGAGGGAGCGTGAGTGAGCGGCTGTGTGGTGCTTGGTTGCTGACTGGGGCTAAACCACAACAGGCAGCAATGGTGTGTGTGTTCCCAAGGGGGGAGTGAGGTGAGTGAGGGGCTCTGCGTTGGTGGCTGCAGTGGAAGTGCAGGTCACAGCCCGTGTCCCCGGTGCTGGCTGCTAGGGAGGCAAGCGTCGGTATCTTCCTCAAACCCAGTGTGTGTCAGGTGTGCATGTGTATTCACTAGCAAAATTCAAGCTGGACTAGTCAGGTCTGGACCAGGGTATCGGGTGGGCAGGCGGTTGGTCCTCATTTGCCCAGGGGGATGTGGGAATGTGCAGTGCCTGAGGGATGAGTGTGTGAGGGCTGCATGTTTGCCAGCGAGCATCAAGCTGGACCAGATAGCTAGTAGGGGGACCCGTGAAGTGGGAAAGGGGGCCTGGGATCTGGACAGGGGTGGCAGGTGGACAGAGAGGCTGTGCTGGTGCTTAAGGGATCTGAAAATGTGAGTGTGCTTGTGAACCTGGAGAATGTCGTGCCTGCACTAGTGAACTTCTATCTCTACCGGCTGAAGAGGAGAAGGAGGCTTGCCTGTCTCTGTGTTTGTTTTATGTGAGTCCTGTGTGCAGGTGCTGTTGCAGGCAGCGCCTTCTCTGTGGCAATCTGCGTGACCAGCTGTGTCCATGTCCTGTGTGTGTCTGGGCACCAGGCTGGGCTCCAGCAGCCAGGCAGGAAGGTCCTGGGCTTGAGCAGCTGGAGGAGTTGGCCACATTCTTAACATCCCTTAACAATATTTTTTTCTCTATTCCTACTTTTGATGCCAAAACCAGAATAGGATTGCATTTTTGCATAAAAAGAAGATTCAAGCTTTTAACTCCTGGGAATGAGAGGTTAGGTAATAATTTGAGCAGAAGCCATGTAGGTTAAATGTTGGGACAGCACTAATATGAACACAATACTCTTTTAAATGTGCCTTAGCTTTGCAAATGTACAAAAAGAAGCCAGAACAATCAAGGAAGAAGTCACTTCTCTTACTCTTGTTTGCTATGGCTACAAAGCAGAATGTTGGTATATCACTGTCAGGCTAGTTCAAACACCTCAAAGTTCACACACATTGCAAATCATGTTCAAGATGATGGATAAATATTGGTCAGTACTTTCCACTTAGCTATTTGCTCCCACAGCCTACAGCATAGAAACACTTGGATGTGGGGTACTCTGTGTATGTAAGCCAAGGAATGTGACCTCCTATTTAGAAGCCTCTGCTGACTGTGCAGATCTTTGCTGCTTGCTAGGTCAATTCAGTAATTTTTCCATATTCTCTCATACAATATTTAAACATTAGAAAAGCCCACACAAATTCCACTCCCCATTACATTGCCTGTCTTCACATTTTGGCTGAATGTCCATTTCTGTTGATTTTTTTTCAAAACATTCCGTAGTGCTCTAGTGATCCAGAATACCTATCACATAAAGCACTAATCCTCACCTTTGCATGCTGTCTTCCTGAGATGTTTATTGCCCTGTTATCTCTTAGCTTTAATTTGCTCTGTAAATCTTTCAGTTGTTAAACATGTTTTCATAGAATCATAGAATCCTAGAATGGTTTGGGTTGGAAGGGACCTTCAAAGATTGTCTAGTCCAACCCCCTGCCATGGACAGGGACATCTTCCACTAGATCAGGTTGCTTAAAACCCCTTCCAACCGGACTTTGAAAACTTCCCATGATGGAGCATCCACAACTTCTCTGGGCAACCTGTTCCAATCTCACCATCCCCATAGTAAATTTTTTCCTTATATCTAATTCCTAATAAGGAATTTCTTCCTTAGATCTAGTATAAATCTACCCTCTTTCTGTTTCCCCTTGTCCTATCACTATGGGCCTTGGTAAAAACTCTCTCTATCTTTCTTATAAGCTCCCTTGATATATTGAAAGGCCGCAATAAGGTCTTACTGGAGCCTTTTCTTCTCTAGGCTGAACAACCCCAACTCTTTCAGTCTTTCTTAATAGCAGAGGTGTTCTGGCCCTTTGATCACTTTCATAGCCTTTCCTCTGGCCCTGCTCTAACAGGTCTATGTCTTTCTTGTGGTGGGGGCCCCAGAGCTGGATGCAGTACTCCAGATGAGGTCTCACGAGGGTGGAGTAGAGAGGGAGAATCACCTCCTTTGACCTGTTCACCATGCTTCTTTTTATGCAGCTCAGGATACAACTGGCTTTCTGGGCTGCAAGTGCATATTGCTGGCTCATGTCCAATTTTTCATCCACCAATCAAGTTTTCAGATGATACCAAACTGGGAGGTGCTGTTGACTCTCTTGAGAGACAAGATGCCTTGCAGAGGGATCTAGATAGATTGGAACATTGGGCAATCATCAACGGTGTAAAATTTAACAAGACCAAATGCCAGATTCTGCACCTAGGAAGGAATAATGCTGGGCACAAATACAAATTGGGAGAGGAGTGGCTGGAGAGCAGCCCTGCAGAAAGGGATCTGGGGGTGCTAGTCGACAGCAGGCTCAATGTGAGTCAGCAGTGTGCCCTGGCAGCCAAGAGGGGCACAGCCTGGGGTGCATCAAACACAGCATAATTAGCCAGTCAAAAGAGGTGATTGTCCCACTGTATTCAGCATTGGTGTGGCCTCACCTTGAATACTGTGTGCAGTTCTGGGGCCCACAATTTGAGAAGGATGTTCAGTACCTTGAATGCATCCAGAGGAGGGCAACAAAGCTGGTGAAAGGGCTGGAAGCAATGTCCTATGAGGAGCAGCTGAGGACACTAGATTTGTCTAGTTTGGAGAAAAGGAGGCTGAGGAGTGACCTCATTGCTCTCTTCAGCTTCCCGAGGAGGGGAAGTGGAGAGGGAGGTGCTGATCTCTTCTACCTGGTATCCAGTGAGAGGATGCATGGGAATGGTTCAAAGCTGCACCAGGGGAGGTTTAGACTGGACATTAGGAAGNTCCTGTGATGGGTGGGACTTCATTCCCCCAGTCCCTGCCTTGATATTCACATACTCAAGAGATGTGAGAAGAGCAACTGCCAGTTTAAAACCAAGGCAAAAAAGTTGTTGAGTACCTCAGCTTTCTCCATGTCAATTGTCACCAGATCCCCCATCTCATTTATCATGTTTATACAGTATCTCAAACAATTGGCCCTCAGTTTGTTGTGTTTGGCCTCTTCATTATTACAGAAAAGGTAGTAGAGTAAAATAGTAATCTCCCGTCTCCCCCACATCTGGAACATGTTAGAATTTGGGAACACTTACATAAGTGGTACTCAGTTTTCTGCTTATACTTCAGTTATAAATGCTACAGACTTTCAGTATCTTAGTCAAAGTTCTCATGGGTAACAATCACTGGAAATTTAGATGACAGCTAAGAAGCTGTCCTAGGTAGTGTTTTAGCACTATTTTGTTTAACAGTGTATATACAGAAGATAGAAAAATCACCTAGCAAGAAGTTCAGTGTGAATATCCTGGAAGTGCCAGATCAGACCAAACACACTATTTCAAAGAGGAACCATTTTTTTTGCCAGTCTTACATTCCTCCAGGCAATTTTAGCTTCTGCACTTTGTTGTAAAATGTTTCCACTATTTTTCTTTAAATAAAATATATTGCAGTGCAATCTACTTATTGAGTCTGAGGTTACCACAGTTCTTTCACACTTTCAACCCCTTTTTGTCTTAATGTACATTCTTGAGATGAGAATGACAAAGTAGCATCCACAAGAGGTTCCGTGAAAAAGGAAAAGAAAAAAATAATTCATGTAAACTAAAAGTGTTCTACTTTTACCAAGTAAACTATGCAAAGAACCTGCATAAAAGTAAATAGAAGTTTCATAAATCAAACCTTAAGTGCCTAAATGCATTCCCATTTCAAGCAGTAATTTAAAGAGTTGAAGCAGAAGCATCGTCTTTGCAGCCGTTATAATTCAAACACTGAAACTTGTAAACCTTTTATTATAGCCCTTTTTCAAAATGCCTATGCTTAATGTAAGAAAGGTATTTCTACTTCTGGTAATTTGTGCTGTCAGAGAGGTACAAACAGTGAATGTAATGTTACTCCCTGTAGGTACTTTATTTGTAGGCTATGTCTGTAAAATATAGAAAAAATACTATTTTGTAATTACTTAAAATTTAATTTCAGGTATCATGTCATGTAAATCTTTCCCAGCCTGAGTGTTTATTCACAAACTGATGTGCATCTCAGATAACTTATATGAAGTCAGTGCATGACACCCTTCTAATGGCAAAACCACCCATGGATACAAATTCCAGATTGCATGTCCCATAGGTGTGACAACGCAGATCACAATGAGATGTGAGATGCTCACTAATGATTTAGTTTGGGAACCAAGTCTCAAGATGTTGCCTTTTAGCTTCCATCTTGAAAATCAATGTCACTGGTTTCAGCTGTCTCTTTCGCACAGAGACAATAATTATTATCACTGAAAAGAGTGAAATGTCTTTAATATACAAATTACCTGTGTTTAAATCTCTGCCTATTTATTTATTTTTACCAGAGTATTCCCAGGAATTTGTGTCAGCAAATGATTTAAATGAAAAAAAAATCAAATTCAGATAATAAGGATATACAGATAAACATAGTGAGAAGATATTTGGAAAAGCTTTTTCAAAAAGCCATGTTACAGTTTCTGTGATATCTGTTTTCCCCTTCTTCTACAGATTTTTTTTTTTTCAGTTCAGGATCAATGTCCAATACTAGTATTTTACCCTCACTGGTTTATGAGAATGTGCTTTCCAGCTGCTTTGCGACATTGTTATAGTATTGGCCCATGTGTGCCAATATTGTGGTACTCACAAATGTTACCCTATATCAAAACTTCACATGAGTTTCCAGCTCACAAACTGTTAATTCCCCAAAAGGTGACCCAATTTGTCAAACAAAATGACCGCCTGATTGAACTAACTCCTGTATAAATATTTCATCTCAGTATTAAGGTAGATTTGAGCAAAACCAGAAGCAGAATCCTCTGGAATCTAAAACATTTACAAAATGAAGACTTATCTTCCAGCATATTGCAGCACTGACCTAGCTTGCATGCATTTTCATAGCAACAACATACATATCATTAGTCTGTACTTAAAAGATATCAATCATAATTACAATCTGGAAACAGTATCTGCTAAAGTGGGTGAAAGAATTTTAAGACCATTAATAGTGAAAGCATGGAGCTATATTACAGACATCACTTACAGATTTTTCAGCTGCTAAATCACACAGTATTTCTTGCTTTTAGAAAGAGTTTGGTTTGCATTTTTTACATTCACTTGCCTTGACTGTTTTTCATTAATGGAGATAAGAATAAACAAGAACATATATGCAATGTACTAGAAAACCCATCATATTTCAGGATACTCAATAACATTAAAATAAAAAAAAAGTAATAAAACTTGGCAGCCCTGACTAACTGAAGTAGACTGCTGAACACTGCCGTCATTACAATACACCATCACAGAGTGCTAGGCTCTAAATTAGTAAAGTCTGAAGACAAGAATTCTTTCTAACTGATCTGGAAGGCTTGGCTATTTAAAAATAGAAACCATTGTGTATTTTACCAATCTCCAAACACTTTTGTAGGAAGCAAAAGGACTGCAAAGCAAGCCTATTAGATAGGGTTGTGAACAATTTATTGGATGTACAAAACAACTGATGTGAGCATTCATTATTATTTTCAAATAGAATGTCTCCCAAAAAGATGAGATGAGCAATTTTAGGCACTGATATGTGTCTAAATGTATTACCTAGAAAAACATATTTACTCTCCAAAAAATAATCTGTCTGGTAGGGATCTCTCCATCTTTCTCTGTATACCATGTAATTTCTTTACACAAACACTATGTTACTTTAGAAGATAATATATGACTGTTTTGAAAATGAATGGTAGGAGTCCTACAGGAAAGATGAGGAGGGACTTTTTATCAGGGAGTGTAGTGATAGAATGAGGGGTAACGGTTTTCAACTGAAAGGGGCTAGATTTAGATTAGATATTAGAATGAAATT
>VYZW01008105.1:0-36229 GCA_013401315.1 Balaeniceps rex
GAAGAAAAGTAACTCTAACCCAGCTGAAACCAGGATACATGACCTCAGTCAAGACCTGTTTTAACTGATGTAAATTGATACCTGGTACAATTTGAACTTAGGCTCACAGAATTTTTACTTAGTAGACACATCTTCCCTTTATGCAGTTTTTGAGCAGTTAAAAGATGTCTTAACTTTCTTAATGGTCTATATTTGTTTGGGCCTATAAAAACAAACATAAATATTTGAAATGCCTAAGCAGGGACACATACAGAATTAGCCATTCAGATTATCATACAAAATAACTACATTCTGAGAAATAAAATCCTATACAAAAAAAAAAAAAAACAAAACCCCAAAATCACAAAAAAAAACAAAAAACCCAAACCAACAAAAAACCCTACTCAATTGAAGACACTAAATTTTAAAAATTCTTTATGAGGTGGTAATTAATTCTTTATGTTATTACTACTGTTCCTAAACCTTTTCCTTCAACTTACCCTCTGTATTTGATTTACGTGGCAAGGTTTTGGTAGCAGGAGGGGCTGCAGGGGTGGCTTCTGTGAGAAGACACCAGGAGTTGCCCCCATGTCAGACGGAGCCAGTTCCAGAGGCTGCAAGATGGACCCGCCACTGGCCAAACCTGAGCCCATCAGTGATGTTGGTAGTGCCTCTGTGATAACATTTCAGAAAGGGTAAAAAAACACTGCACAGCAGCTGTGAGAGAAGAGTGAGAAAATATGAGAGAAACAAGTCTGCAGACACCAAGGTCAGTGAAGAAGGATGGGGAGGAGGTGTTCCAGGCACTGGAGCAGAGATTCCCCTTCAACTTGTGGTGAANCTTCCCTTTATGCAGTTTTTGAGCAGTTAAAAGATGTCTTAACTTTCTTAATGGTCTATATTTGTTTGGGCCTATAAAAACAAACATAAATATTTGAAATGCCTAAGCAGGGACACATACAGAATTAGCCATTCAGATTATCATACAAAATAACTACATTCTGAGAAATAAAATCCTATACAAAAAAAAAAAAAAACAAAACCCCAAAATCACAAAAAAAAACAAAAAACCCAAACCAACAAAAAACCCTACTCAATTGAAGACACTAAATTTTAAAAATTCTTTATGAGGTGGTAATTAATTCTTTATGTTATTACTACTGTTCCTAAACCTTTTCCTTCAACTTACCCTCTGTATTTGATTTACGTGGCAAGGTTTTGGTAGCAGGAGGGGCTGCAGGGGTGGCTTCTGTGAGAAGACACCAGGAGTTGCCCCCATGTCAGACGGAGCCAGTTCCAGAGGCTGCAAGATGGACCCGCCACTGGCCAAACCTGAGCCCATCAGTGATGTTGGTAGTGCCTCTGTGATAACATTTCAGAAAGGGTAAAAAAACACTGCACAGCAGCTGTGAGAGAAGAGTGAGAAAATATGAGAGAAACAAGTCTGCAGACACCAAGGTCAGTGAAGAAGGATGGGGAGGAGGTGTTCCAGGCACTGGAGCAGAGATTCCCCTTCAACTTGTGGTGAAGACCATGGTGAAACAGGTTTTCCCCCTGCAGCCCATGGAGGATCACACTGGTAAAAATATCCATACTGCAGACTGTGGAGGACCCCACACTGGAACAGGTGGCTATACTCTGAAGAAAGCTGCAGCCCAGGAAAAGCCCATACAGGAGCAGGCTCCTGGCAGGAACTGTGGCCTGTGGAGAGGAGCAGGTTTGCTGACAGTAACTGTGACCTGTGGAGGACCCATGACGGAGTAGTCCATTCCTGAAGAACTGTACCAGTGCAGAGGACCCATGCTGGAGCAATTCTTGAAGAACTGCAGCCTGTGAGAAAGACCCACATCGGAGCAGTGTGTGGAGGACTGTATCCCACAGGAGTGACTCCACACTGGAGCAGGGGAAGAGTGTGAGGAGTCTTCCCCTTGAGAAGGAAGGAGTGGCGGAAACAACGTGTGACGAACTGACTGCAACGCCCATTCCCTGTCCCCTTGTGCTGCTCACAGGAGAAGAGGTAGAAGAGTCAGGAGCTGAGCCTGGGAGGAAGGAGGGGTGAAGGGAAGGTGGTTTTAGTTTTGTTTTTATTTCTCCATAGCCTACTCTGTAATTAATTGGTGTGGTGGGTTGACTCTGGCTGGATGCCAAGTGCCCACCAAAGCCACTCTATCACTCCCCTTCTCAACTGGACAGGGCTGCAGGTGGATATCTGCTCCACCATTAACCTCCATGGGCTGCAGGGGGACAGCCTGCCTCACCATGGTCTTCATCATGGGTTGCAGGGAAATCTCTGCTCCGGTGCCTGGAGCACCTCCTCTCCCTTCTTCTTCACTGACCTTGGTGTCTGCATAGTCGTTCCTCTCACATATTCTCATTCCTCACTCCAGCTGCAGTTTGTGTCCCTGGTTGTTTTTTTCCCCCTTCTTAAATATGTTATTACAGAGGCGCTACCACTGTCGCTGATTGGCTTGGCCTTGGCCAGCAGCATGTCCATCTTGGAGCTGGCTGGAACTGACTCTATTGGACATTTGGGAAGCTTCTGGCATCTTCTCACAGAAGACACCCCTGTAGCCCCCCTGCTACCAAAACCTTGCCACGCAAACCCAATANTCTTTATGAGGTGGTAATTAATTCTTTATGTTATTACTACTGTTCCTAAACCTTTTCCTTCAACTTACCCTCTGTATTTGATTTACGTGGCAAGGTTTTGGTAGCAGGAGGGGCTGCAGGGGTGGCTTCTGTGAGAAGACACCAGGAGTTGCCCCCATGTCAGACGGAGCCAGTTCCAGAGGCTGCAAGATGGACCCGCCACTGGCCAAACCTGAGCCCATCAGTGATGTTGGTAGTGCCTCTGTGATAACATTTCAGAAAGGGTAAAAAAACACTGCACAGCAGCTGTGAGAGAAGAGTGAGAAAATATGAGAGAAACAAGTCTGCAGACACCAAGGTCAGTGAAGAAGGATGGGGAGGAGGTGTTCCAGGCACTGGAGCAGAGATTCCCCTTCAACTTGTGGTGAAGACCATGGTGAAACAGGTTTTCCCCCTGCAGCCCATGGAGGATCACACTGGTAAAAATATCCATACTGCAGACTGTGGAGGACCCCACACTGGAACAGGTGGCTATACTCTGAAGAAAGCTGCAGCCCAGGAAAAGCCCATACAGGAGCAGGCTCCTGGCAGGAACTGTGGCCTGTGGAGAGGAGCAGGTTTGCTGACAGTAACTGTGACCTGTGGAGGACCCATGACGGAGTAGTCCATTCCTGAAGAACTGTACCAGTGCAGAGGACCCATGCTGGAGCAATTCTTGAAGAACTGCAGCCTGTGAGAAAGACCCACATCGGAGCAGTGTGTGGAGGACTGTATCCCACAGGAGTGACTCCACACTGGAGCAGGGGAAGAGTGTGAGGAGTCTTCCCCTTGAGAAGGAAGGAGTGGCGGAAACAACGTGTGACGAACTGACTGCAACGCCCATTCCCTGTCCCCTTGTGCTGCTCACAGGAGAAGAGGCAGAAGAGTCAGGAGCTGAGCCTGGGAGGAAGGAGGGGTGAAGGGAAGGTGGTTTTAGTTTTGTTTTTATTTCTCCATAGCCTACTCTGTAATTAATTGGTGTGGTGGGTTGACTCTGGCTGGATGCCAAGTGCCCACCA
Organism: Balaeniceps rex; assembly: GCA_013401315.1. Taxonomy (NCBI): domain Eukaryota; kingdom Metazoa; phylum Chordata; class Aves; order Pelecaniformes; family Balaenicipitidae; genus Balaeniceps; species Balaeniceps rex. The sequence goes on from VYZW01008105.1 coordinate 3,627, forward strand.
AAGCCACTCTATCACTCCCCTTCTCAACTGGACAGGGCTGCAGGTGGATATCTGCTCCACCATTAACCTCCATGGGCTGCAGGGGGACAGCCTGCCTCACCATGGTCTTCATCATGGGTTGCAGGGAAATCTCTGCTCCGGTGCCTGGAGCACCTCCTCTCCCTTCTTCTTCACTGACCTTGGTGTCTGCATAGTCGTTCCTCTCACATATTCTCATTCCTCACTCCAGCTGCAGTTTGTGTCCCTGGTTGTTTTTTTCCCCCTTCTTAAATATGTTATTACAGAGGCGCTACCACTGTCGCTGATTGGCTTGGCCTTGGCCAGCAGCATGTCCATCTTGGAGCTGGCTGGAACTGACTCTATTGGACATTTGGGAAGCTTCTGGCATCTTCTCACAGAAGACACCCCTGTAGCCCCCCTGCTACCAAAACCTTGCCACGCAAACCCAATAAAATTGGCAATAAATTAAATTAATTCCCCAAGTCAAGTCTGTTTTGCCTGTGACAGTAACTGGTGAGTGATCTCCCTGTCCTTATCTTGACCCATGAGCTTTTTAATCATATTTTCTCCCCCTGTCTTGTTAAGGAGGGAGAGTGATAGAGAGGCTTAGTGGGCACCTGGTGGCCAGCCAAGGTCAACTCATCTTACCCTCTTATTTCATTTCCTTCACCTGCTACTATCCAGCAAGACTTATCATCACTGTCCAGAGGACTACTCGCTTTATGTGTTATTTAAATGAATTGATAACCCAGAGATAACTACAACAGTGCAGTAAAATGTGTAACTTCCTTGATTCTATGAGAGGGAATTACTCTTCCATTTAATATCTTATCAGGAGTACAATGGAAAAACCCTTCAGCTTACAGCACTAAATGGGATAGCTTTTATGGAGGCAAATGTAGAAAACTGCAGAATATTTTTACTACAAGAAACACAAAAAAGACGTATTTGGTTTTGTGTTAAGAAGCTGATGACAGCATGTTTCAAATGACATAAAACTTAGTAAGGTATCTGTGGTCCATAACATAAGGTAGCTAAATCAGGAACTCATGTAAAGAATCTAATTAAATTTTAGGCATCTTTTTTGTCACTTCATATAGTCTGGAGAGAGGAAAGGAAAAGCTTATGCAAAGGGTGATGGAGAGCAGAATACCTTACAATCCTATTAATTTATACCGTTCACAGACTTTAACATCCGACTTAATTAAAACAGTATATTTCCTATTTTAGATTCATTTGTCTGCCAGATAAATGAATAGGAAACTTCCTATAGCTGGTTAAAAGAAACTCAACATTTTTTTCCTCATCTGAATAACAGTAATGCCCAATTCATTATCTTAGTCTTATACTATAGTACTCACACTCTTCAATAGCACCAGTTANCCACACTGGAGCAGGGGAAGAGTGTGAGGAGTCTTCCCCTTGAGAAGGAAGGAGTGGCGGAAACAACGTGTGACGAACTGACTGCAACGCCCATTCCCTGTCCCCTTGTGCTGCTCACAGGAGAAGAGGTAGAAGAGTCAGGAGCTGAGCCTGGGAGGAAGGAGGGGTGAAGGGAAGGTGGTTTTAGTTTTGTTTTTATTTCTCCATAGCCTACTCTGTAATTAATTGGTGTGGTGGGTTGACTCTGGCTGGATGCCAAGTGCCCACCAAAGCCACTCTATCACTCCCCTTCTCAACTGGACAGGGCTGCAGGTGGATATCTGCTCCACCATTAACCTCCATGGGCTGCAGGGGGACAGCCTGCCTCACCATGGTCTTCATCATGGGTTGCAGGGAAATCTCTGCTCCGGTGCCTGGAGCACCTCCTCTCCCTTCTTCTTCACTGACCTTGGTGTCTGCATAGTCGTTCCTCTCACATATTCTCATTCCTCACTCCAGCTGCAGTTTGTGTCCCTGGTTGTTTTTTTCCCCCTTCTTAAATATGTTATTACAGAGGCGCTACCACTGTCGCTGATTGGCTTGGCCTTGGCCAGCAGCATGTCCATCTTGGAGCTGGCTGGAACTGACTCTATTGGACATTTGGGAAGCTTCTGGCATCTTCTCACAGAAGACACCCCTGTAGCCCCCCTGCTACCAAAACCTTGCCACGCAAACCCAATAAAATTGGCAATAAATTAAATTAATTCCCCAAGTCAAGTCTGTTTTGCCTGTGACAGTAACTGGTGAGTGATCTCCCTGTCCTTATCTTGACCCATGAGCTTTTTAATCATATTTTCTCCCCCTGTCTTGTTAAGGAGGGAGAGTGATAGAGAGGCTTAGTGGGCACCTGGTGGCCAGCCAAGGTCAACTCATCTTACCCTCTTATTTCATTTCCTTCACCTGCTACTATCCAGCAAGACTTATCATCACTGTCCAGAGGACTACTCGCTTTATGTGTTATTTAAATGAATTGATAACCCAGAGATAACTACAACAGTGCAGTAAAATGTGTAACTTCCTTGATTCTATGAGAGGGAATTACTCTTCCATTTAATATCTTATCAGGAGTACAATGGAAAAACCCTTCAGCTTACAGCACTAAATGGGATAGCTTTTATGGAGGCAAATGTAGAAAACTGCAGAATATTTTTACTACAAGAAACACAAAAAAGACGTATTTGGTTTTGTGTTAAGAAGCTGATGACAGCATGTTTCAAATGACATAAAACTTAGTAAGGTATCTGTGGTCCATAACATAAGGTAGCTAAATCAGGAACTCATGTAAAGAATCTAATTAAATTTTAGGCATCTTTTTTGTCACTTCATATAGTCTGGAGAGAGGAAAGGAAAAGCTTATGCAAAGGGTGATGGAGAGCAGAATACCTTACAATCCTATTAATTTATACCGTTCACAGACTTTAACATCCGACTTAATTAAAACAGTATATTTCCTATTTTAGATTCATTTGTCTGCCAGATAAATGAATAGGAAACTTCCTATAGCTGGTTAAAAGAAACTCAACATTTTTTTCCTCATCTGAATAACAGTAATGCCCAATTCATTATCTTAGTCTTATACTATAGTACTCACACTCTTCAATAGCACCAGTTAATTCTATAAGTCTCTGATACTCATATTCTCAAAATCCTATCAAAATTATGTTTACTTTATGTGTACATGTAAAAACTGTATGAATGGGAAACCCTGAAGTATAAATACTGAGATAAAAGTTCTTCATATGCACATCAAACCTAATTATCATGGCTGCAAAATAGCAGTATCAGCATCGTTCCAAAGAAAGTAATAAAGCTATTCACACACACAGATATATACATGGCTGATCAAAAAACGCCTACAGTGGAAGAAAGCTCAGAGGAGATGAGCACAGGTGACGCACTTATGAAGCTCAGGGTAGAGTATGGGGAGTGATCACAGCTGCTGTAAAGAAAGATGAACTTATCTCAATACAAAGGGGACCAAAAGGTGGCCATAAGACCATCGTTTTAGACAAAGAGATCAGCTGTCTCTTTATCAGTTGGGTGGATCAACTGATTGTGTAAATGTTGTTCCCTGAGTTAATCCCTTCCCCTCCACTGAGGAAAGCTCTTGAGTGCTCCTCCTGATAGTCTCAAAACACACACTTTTTTGCATTTTTAAGCTCCCACTACTAGAAGCACCACTAGTGTGAGGCTTTCTCATCCTGAACGGGTTCACAAATATGAATTAAATCCTGAATGTTTTGCATGAGAACATAATGAAGAACAGAAATTCAATTAATGGGTCCCTGTGACTGGGTCTGTATTCTTAAATTAAACAGGCTGATCCTTTGGCACCGCAGACAGCTGATATGTCACAGATCTTGTCTGTAAAACTAAATTCTCCTTCCCTGCCCTTCCCTAATATGGTGACCTTGGCTGTGTTGTCTACTAGGTATGGTTTCTGGTCTGTGGTGTTCTTTGAATCATGCTCTGCTATTGTCTGTGAGACTGTTAGTTGGCACCGGTAAAAGATATTTTACTGATCTTTTTAAGAGCATTCAAGTCCTACTGTTTGGTTGTTGTCTTGTTTAATTTGCTAGTGTAGAAGTATAAAGTCCATATGACTTTTGCTCTATCAGTATGCTGATTTTGGCTGGGATAGAGTTAGTTTTCTTCATAGTACCTAGTTTTCAGCACAAATCCAAAACATAGCCCCATGCTAGCTACTGTGAAGAAAAATAACTATCCCAGCCAAACCCAGCACATTCTCCACCCCTTATTCCATACCATTTACTTCATGCTCAGGTCCCACACTATTCAATACATACATCCTCATTAATGACCACCCTCCTTCCATTCCTTTGATATAATACACAGATATCATTCCCTTAGTCTATGGACCACCCCTATAAAATGTCTTTAAAATGTCCACGAATGTCCGCAAAATGTCCATTGAGTACATCTAGTCTGACTTTGGGCTTCATCTGTTATGGTGGTCACTCAGGACAGAAGAGGTGGTGTGTTGCGTGGAGTTACTGGGCACCAGCTCAGGTCGAGTCACTGTTGCACTTGCACTGTTTCTTTTAAGGCTTGTCCTCCATTGGTTCAGGTGGTTCCTGCTATAGCAATTCCTGCAACATGCAACTCAAATCCAGGGTTACAACAATTTAAAGGTGTTTCCAGTACAATCTCCACCCCTGGTCCCTTTGGACCAGACCATATGGTTTAACATTGGAATTAACTCCTCCCTTGCCCCTGGTCTGGCTTGGACTTATCCACAGACTGCAGTCCCTTAGGGGCGTACCTGCTCCAGGTGGAGCCTTATCTATGAGCCACAGTCTCTTCAGGCATATACCTGCTGTGGCATAGACCTATCCATAGCCACAGTCACTTTGGGGCGCACCTGTTTCAGCGTGGCCTTCTCAATGGCCCACAATGCCTTCAGAGATATACCTGCTCCAGCGTGGCCTTACCCAAAGCCACAGTCCCTTCAGAAGTAAACCTGCTCCAATATGGCCTTACCTATGGCTGTGGTCCCTCCAGAGGTGTACTTGGAAGTCTGTGTTATTAGACACTTCAATTTTAATCAATGATAACACGTTGCATTTATTCAGCAGAAGCAGACATCTACCATTATTTTTTCTTTTCATTTTTTTGTATTTTACAGATATCTTATTTCGTGCATTGGAGTATATATTGACATAACCCTGAGAACTGATTACTAGAGAGTGAATTTTGAAGCTATCTTCTACGCTATTAACTCACAGTCATGGACCTTATAGAGTCTGAAATACAAGTGATTTCTGTGTACAAATCTAGTGATTTCTGTGTACAAATCATGATATATTATTACTGAAATCTATTAATGTTACAAGAAAACAATTAGCAGTAACAGCCTGCCAGGAAAAGGCATGCAAATTACAGAATAAAGTGGTCATGTAAATTGAAAAACATTAACAAGGACAAAGAGGAAGCACCTCATTCTCCTGCCTCAGCGTGACTGTCCTTCTGGCCCAATTCTGGAGAGCAAGACAGCATGCACTTGTGAAGAATCAATAAACAGAAATAGATCAAACCAAACAAGTTGAGAAACAAACTGCCTAGGGAGGCCTTGGGAGAAACAAAACTAAAGAAAAGCTTTACCCAGGAGAAGCTGCCCTGGGTGTACCTGCTTGTTCTATGAGAAAATAAAAACAGAAGGGTTACAAGTTCAGGGACTAGCCCAGTGGTGAGATCAATATCAATTACAGGGGGAGATGGCTTGGCTAAGAGGCTCACATCCCATGCTAAGACACCAAGGCAGCAAAGAAAGGATCTGTTAAATACAAATCAATAACTGCATTTTCATTTCTTACTTTTCTTAGTGGCTCTTTACAGCTGAAAATGCCCATGGGCCCAGGACCCTGCTTCAGTCCAGCCCAGAGCTGCCAGTTCCCACACCAGCGACACTGCAGCAGTTGTGATCTCCCGCTCCACCACAGCCTTGCCTAGCTATGGAGGGTCTGACCAGAGCAGGGTCTGACCCACAGGCTGACATCCCAGCCGGCCCTATCCCATCCCCATCTCCATGGCCCTGCCATCCTGGGGCTATGTCTGACCCTGTTTCCCCTCATCCAGTCTGAACTTGCCCCCCACCCATGGGCTGACATCCCAGACTGACCTTGGCTTGGCCCCATTCCCACTTCAGTGGGCAATGAGATTCAGAAACTCATACTCTTCTCCTAGTGTAAAAATTACAGACAAAACAAAACAAAGAAGTAGAAATTAGTAAAGAATTTACACCACCACACGACACCCCCTACCACTTTATAATGTTACACTGAACTAACAGTATAGTGTTTCGATTTGCAAAGTGAAAGACAACAAAACTAGAACTTCATTTGATCAATTTCAAATGGGTATTTTTGGAAGCATCCTACTGTACTGATATGCAAAGATTGAACTTCAGACTTTGCAATGTATCTTAAACTCAAAGCAAAATATTTCCTTGTATTAATAATGCCCTAATAACAACAACAATTAAAACTTACGGTTATTTTCCTTTTCACTAGATTAGTAAAACAAAAAAGTGAGGACATTAATATATTATATTAATGCAATAAAAACATGTATAATTCAAATTAAGTATTTAATAATTACGATCTAAATTTATATTAAAAACATGTTATGGTTGCAAAATCAAAAGGTAAAAAATGCCCAGATTTGTTCTTCTCAATAGTATTACTTCAGCTCCTTTATACAAATGCTGTTATGATACAGCCTATAGTTACATTATTTTTACCATAGTACCTTTATCCCATACCAGTAACTCAATAAGTAAATGTGTATTATCAGGTTTCTAGAAAACAATTATATTTTAAATCAGTTATTGTCTGTAGAATAGTTGTAGATATCAGAAGTTAAATAAAAGGAACAGGAGCAAAACAATTTGGTCTCATGATTGTGGAAGATGATTGTTGCTGTAGAGGATGTCTCTCTCCTCTGCCACTGATCACTTATACAGAAATGTGGAGCAATTCAGTCTTGTGCGTGTATGTGTGTGTGTTGGCTTTTTGTGTTTGGGGTTTTTTCCTTCCTTTGCTTCTTTCTTAGAATCATAGAAAGCTTTGGGTTGGAAGGGACCTTTAGAGGTCATCTAGTCCAACCCCCCTGCAGTGAGCAGGGACATCTTCAACTAGATCAGGTTGCTCAGCGCCCCTTCCAACCTCACCTTGAATGTTTCCAGGGATGGGGCCTCCACTACCTCTCTGGGCAATCTGTTCCAGTGCTTCACCACCCTCATTGTGAAAAATTTCTGCCTTATATCTAGCCTAAATCTCCCCTCCTTTAGTTTAAAACCATTGCTCCTTGTCCTGTCACAACAGGCCTTGTTTAGCAAAAAAGATTGTCCCCATCTTTCCTATAGGCCCCCTTTAAGTACTGAAAGGCAGCAATAAGGTCTCCCCACAGCCTTCTCTTCTCCAGGATGAACAACTGCAACTCTCTCAGCCTGTCCTCGTAGGAGAGCTGCTCCAGCCCTCGGATCATTTTCATGGCCCTCTTCTGGACCCGCTCCAACAGCTCCATGTCCTTCTTGTGCTGAGGGCTCCAGAGCTGGACGCAGTACTCCAGGTGGGGTCTCACCAGAGCCGAGTAGAGGGACAGAATCACCTCCCTCGACCTGCTGGCCACGCTTCTTTTGATGCAGCCCAGGATACGGTTGGCCTTCTGGGCTGCAAGCGCACACTGCTGGCTCATGTCCAGCTTTTCTTCCACCAGTACCCCCAAGTCCTTCTCTGCAGGGCAGCTCTCAATCCCCTCATCTCCCAGCCTGTATTGATAGCGGGGTTTGCCCCGACCCAAATGCAGGACCTTGCACTTGGCCTTGTTGAACCTCATGAGGTTCGCACAGGCCCACCTCTCCAGCCTGTCCAGGTCCCTTTGGATGACATCCCGTCCCTCAGGCGTGTCAACTGCACCACTCAGCTTGGTGTCATCTGCAAACTTGCTGAGGGTGCACTCGATCTCGCTGTCTATGTCATTGATGAAAATATTAAACAGCACTGGTCCCAGTACGGACCCCTAAGGAACACCACTTATTACCAGTCTCCATTTGGACATTGAGTTATTGACCACTACCCTCTGGTTGCGACCATCCAACCAATTCCTTATCCTCTGAACAGTCCACCCATCAAATCCATCTCTTTCCAATTTAGAGAGAAGGATGAATGTCTAGGAATAATATATAAGAAATAATTACTGCATATCTTAGATCATTAACTTTTCAGCTTTGTTGAACGTATTGTATTTTTGCATTAAAGAACATAGAATCATAGAATCATAGAATTATAGAATAGTTTGGGTTGGAAGGGATCTTTAAAGGTTGTCTAATCCCAACACCCTGCAATGACGAGGGACATCTTCAGCTAGATCAGTTTGCTCAGAGCCCTGTCCAACCTGACCTTGAATGTTTTCAGGGATGGGGCATCTACCACCTCTCTGGGCAACCTGTTCCAGTGTTTCACCACCCTCATCATAAAAAAATTCTGCCTTATAACTAGCCTAAATCTACCCTCTTTTACTTTAAAACCATTACCCCTTGACCTATTGCAACAGCCCCTGCTAAAAAGTTTGTCCCCGTCTTTCTTTTAAAGAGCCCTCTAACTACTGAAAGGCTGCCATAAGCTCTCCCCACGGCCTTCTCTTCTCCAGGCTGAACAGCCCCAACTCTCTTAGCCTGTCCTCATAGGAGAGGTGTTCCAGCCCTCGGATCATTTTTGTGGCCCTCTTCTGGACCCGCTCCAACAGCTCCATGTCCTTCTTGTGCTGAGGGCTCCAGAGCTGGATGCAGTACTCCAGGTGGGGTCTCACCAGAGCAGAGTAGAGGGGCAGAATCACTTCCCTCAGCCTGTTTGCTACGCTTCTTTTGATGTGGCCCAGGATACGGTTGGCCTTGTGGGCTTCAAGTACACATTGCTGGCTCATGTCCAGCTTTTCTTCCACCAGTACCCCCAAGTCTTTCTTTGCAGAGCTGTTCTCAAACCCTTCATCCTCCAGCCTTCATTGATACTGGGGGTTGCCCCAACCCAGGTGCAGGTCCTTGCACTTGGCCTTGTTGAACCTCATGAGGTTCACAGAAGCCCACTTCTCGAGCTTGTCCAGGTCCCTTTGGATGGCATCTTGTCCCTCAGGCGTGTCAACTGCACCACTCAGCTTGGTGTTGTCAGCAAACTTGCTGAGGGTGTACTCAATCCCACTGTCTATGGCATTGATAAAAGTATATTAAACAAACAGAACTCATCCCAATACAGAACCCTGAGGGACACTACTTGTCACCAGTCTCGATCTGGACATTGAGCCATTGACCACTACCCTCTGGATGAAAACATCCAACCAGTTCCTTATCCACCAAACAGTACACCCATCAAATCCATCTCTCTCCAATTTAGAGAGAAGGATATTGTGGGGGACCGTGTCAAAGGCCTTACAGAAGTCCAGACAGACAACATCCACAGGTCCTCCCTTGTCCACTGATGTAGTCACTCCATCATAGAAGGCCACTAGTTTGGGCAAGTATGGCTTGCCCTTGGTGAAGCCATGCTGGCTGTCTCAAATCACCTCCCTGTCTTCCATGTGCCTCAGCATAACTTCTAGGAGGATCTGTTCCATGACCTCCCCAGGCACAGAGGTGAGGCTGACAGGTCGGTAGTTCCCAGGGTCCTCCTTTCTGCCCTTTTTAAAAATGGGTGCAGTGTTTCCCTTTTTCCAGTCACCAGGGACTTCATCTGACTGCCATGACTTTTCAAATATCATGGAGATCGGTCAGCCAATTCCCTCAGGACTCTGGGATACATCTCATCAGGTTTCATTCAGGTTCCTCAGGTGGTCACAAACCTGATCTTCTCTTATAGTGGGAGGGACTTTGCTCCCCCAGTCCCCCTCTTGCAGTCCATCTACTCAAGAGGCGTGGGAAGAGAAGTTGCTAGTGAAGACTGAGGCAGAGAAGTTGTTGAGTACCTCAGCCTTCTCCTCATCTGTTGTTACCAGTTTGCCTGTCTTTCTCATTGGTGGGGGGTATGCTTTCTTTGACCTTCCTTTTCTGGCTGGCATACCTGTAGAAACCTTTCTCATTTTTCTTTGCATCCCTTGCCAAATTCAGCTCCAGCCACGCTTGGCCTTCCTGACCCCATCCCTACACAACCGAGCAGGGTCCCTATGCTCTTCCCAGGATACCTGTCCCTTCCTTTTCTGGCTGGCATACCTGTAGAAACCTTTCTTATTATTCTTTGCATCCCTTGCCAAGTTCAGCTCCAGCTGCACCTTGGCCTTCCTGACCCCGTCCCTACACAACCAGTCAACGTCCCTATGCTCTTCCCAGGATACCTGTCCCTGCTTCCACTGCCTGTGCATTTCCTTCTTGCCCTTTAATTTGACTGCAAGGTCCTGACTGATCCAGGCTAGTCTCTTGCCTTCCTTTCCTGATTTCTTATACCCGAGGACTGAGAGCTCTTGCACTCTATGGAAAGTGTCCTTAAAGATCTGCCAGCTTGGTTCTGCTCCCTTGCCTCTGAGGGCAGTTTCCCAGGGGGTTCTATTGACTAACTCCTTGAAGAGCTGGAAGTTTGCTTTCCTAAAATTCAAGGTCCTGACTTTACTCTTCGCCTCACCCATATCCCTCAGGACTGCAAACTCCACCAGTGCATGATCACTGCATCCCAGGCTGCCCCCAATCTTGACGTCACCAATTAGCTCACTTGTGTTGGTGACCAACAGGTCCAGTATTGCATCCCCTCTGGTAGGGCTGTCTATTACCTGGCTTAAGAAGTTATCCTCAATGCACTCCAGGAGTCTCCTGGATTGCCTACAGCTCGCTGTGATACTTTTCCAGCAGATGTTAGGGTGGTTGAAGTCCCCTATCAGGACGAAAGCCTGTGAGATCTTTGGTGTTTCTTTGGTTAAAACAGTAGATAATTATCATTGCTACCCTTCATTTATGGTAGCTGGGAAAAAAATCAATTTGAAACAAATTTGCTTTGAAAATAAAACGATAAACACTTCATTTCTCATCAAAAAACATATAAGTTGTCAAGGGAATGGACTTGATGCAAATGAGAGGCAGAGACTGGCTTATAAAAGACATGACTCTGAGAAAGCCAGGTGCGCGCCCACCACCAGAGGACCACCACATCTATCATCGTCATCATGGGATCCAAGGGTGGTGATAACTCTCTCTCTCTCCCCCCCGCCCCTTTCCTCTTTTTCCTTTCTTCTTATAAGTATTTCAGTTAGAACCCCCGTTGCCTACCGTTATGCTTTCCTAGTTCAGGTTGCCTACCATTAACGCTTGCCAAGTTCAGGTTGTTTCTACCATCAATAAAGCTTTTAATCGATTGTTTGATGTCATTTTACCTTAATTTAGCCCAAGGCAATCACAGAACTGCCACAATCCTCCCTGGGCAGCCCAGTTTGGATCGTGACAGTCTCCTTTGGAGTTTTTGATGTTATGCAAATTAATTTTCTCATAGTGAATCCAAGGGAATATAAAATTAATTACTACTTTATTAAATATCCTAGTATAAACAAGTAAGCAAATAGTCTGAAGAAAAAATAAGATGAACAGGAGTAAATGTGGACTTATTAGCACAAAGGAAAGTAGAATAAACTCAAATGGCTTCCATAGTCTTATTAACTATGTGATAATGTGCATGTTCAATTGACAAGAAGTGTTGATACAGGTATTATCATAGCATTAATTTGACAGAGCCGGCTCCAGAGATTTGTTTTAAGGGACTTAAAAGCCTTTAATGGTACTGATTATCTCTAAGGAGCATCTCATTACCAATACCAGCTTTCTACAGTTTGACTCTGAGATAGTGTTTCTTTGCTTTCTTGAAGATTTTGAGTCACCAAAACATAAAAGGAAGAAAATGACAATTTCTCTTCCCTGTTTTACAAAGTGAGCTATGTGTTAAAAAGGTAGGCACCAACTTATGTAGTGTAAATGACCTAGTGTAATTGCAACATTATTATTACATACTAATTGAATTGAGAATTAATAGTAGGAATTTTATTTTGAAACTGTTAATCTCTAGGGAATCTAACATTTTGAACTTATTAATTTTTTTCAAAAAGGGTAAATGGATTCTATGTACCATTTATACTCATTCTGACTCGATACATTGTTTTAACCCTGTCCTGTTCTGTCCATAGATATTTTTTTGTATTCGTAAGAGTTTGAGTCAGCTTTAAGGCTCTAACAGCCTTTTAAAAGTATATCCAAAAAAACCCCAAAACAAATAACCCTCCCTGTCTTTTTCTTTTCCAGCTTTGTGTTAAATGCTGTGCTGCCACTTGCCTACAAATCTCTTTTGATTATGATGATGAACAACTTGATTAAGCTGTTAATTATATTCTCAGGTTTTTCAATCATGACCTCAAAGATGAGAAAGATTTCTCCCAGATAAAAACAAACACACAGACAAAACCAACCAGACTTAGGGCATGGTATTTCTAATATAAAGAGAAGTAAATCTAACTTCCTAAACTTCCTAGAACCGATAACTAAATACATTTCACAGAAATATATTCTTCATGTTCATTGTTGCAAGGATAATGAATTAGTGACTTTGTGCTTCCAGGTGGAGGAATTCCAGGACCGATAGTGAAAGGCCACAGCCAAGAAGAAGAGGAAAGGAGAGAAGGAGGGGAGGAAGGCTGGGTGCATTTAGTTGCTGTTTTCTCTGAGTCTTTGCAAAAAACACCAATTAGCAAGTAGAGAATATTCTTCTCCCTTTTGGGATGGAAACATATGATAGAAAACATGAAGAGAGCTGCTCTTAGATATTGAGGAATAAATGCTTTACTTGCTGTGATAATTTATTTATTTATTTTGAAAACAAAATTAAACCAATTAAGAACAACTTTAAAACCAGAAATCCACAGTGTTCTTTTTTATTCCAAAATTTTAATAACTCCTCACTTATAATGCCTCACTTATTGCTACAAAACAGAAAATGGGTTAGTTTCATTGGACAAATTATATTCATAATTATTGTTTTTTAACATTAGATAATATCCTGGGCACAGACTATTGTGTTTCATCTTCTATGAAAACACGCTCTGTAGTGGCAGAAAACACAACAGTAAGATGTGTTTATATTAAGTAAATGATTCCATTGCTGAATATTTTCATAGTCTGGTTAAGTTTTATTCAATGCTTGGCCCCAGCCAGCCATAGAACTCGGTACAGCAATATTTATAACTAACAGTAATAATATTTTGAAAGAAGAAAAAGCAATGCCACAATTTTCCTTCTTGTAAAAATTCTATATATTTATGTTATACAGAACACAGGACAGGTCTAGCGCAGCTATGTATAATTGAGTTTTCCCAGACTTCTTCAAAACTTCTTCAAAAAAGAGAACAATCTCTTTTGATTTGCCAAGTCTTTGAACATTTACATTTAATCATCTGCCTCATACTGATTCTTTTCTAGTAAGTTTCATTTGACAGTATTCAGTTCAAACAGTTTTAAGAATTGTTTTCCTTTTCCTATGGCAAAACATTTTTGCAACATTTTGTGGAGCAATACTTAGATTATAGACTTGAAATACTGATAAAAGGGACACCTTTCCAGGTAAGTGCAGGAACTGAGAGTAAGAGGGTGAGGTTAGCTCTTCTCAGTGGTCTCATCACTTGCATGCAAGAAACAGGATGGGAAAAGCAGATTGATTTGCCTATAGTTAAGAGCACTAAGGGACAAGGAAAAGCAGGTTGGCATAGACACGAAGACCTGGAAGGGTGTTTTTCAACAATCAGGGTTTATTAAATTACAGAATCACCAAAACAGAAGAAATTAAGGCAAAACCTGGGGATGGAGAGGAAAGAAAAGTTAGAATAGGATGGAATAGGATAGGAAAGGAATAGGACAGGATGGAAGCGAAGCGAAGCGAAGCGAAGAGTTGAGTTCAGTTGGAAGGGACCTACAACGACCATCACTCCAACTGCAAGTTGGAGGCTAGAAGCTGAGAAATAATGTTGGAGATGCTTGGAATAGCTAGGCTGGGAGCAAATCGTGTACAATTATTCAATAACATTGTCTTCCAGACACTGGAGCTAGATTTAGCAATTTGTACATTGTGTTACTCACCTCTCTTTGCATTTGTTCCACACAAAAGCTGCAGCCTATGGCTTTTATCACTGAGACGACTAGCTTAAGCAGTAGTACGAATCTGTATCGTAAATTCAAATGTCTAAAATTCTCAGATGATACAACTTGGAAGGCAGGATAATAAAATCCTGGTCTGCTTTTCATTTTGCAATTAACATAAGAAAATAATGGTGAAGAGACCACAGTGAAAAGTCTACAGTTTCAGATCATGACCTCAAAGACCATAAAATTTCAGAATTAAGTTTTGTCTGTCAAAAGTAATTGCTTCTGTCTTGCTTTATGTTTAGATGTCTCTTGAAAGCAGCATTAATTACAGAATCAGAATGGTTGAGGTTGGAAGGGACTTCTGGAGGCCACCTGGTCCATTCCCTCCAGCTTAAGGGCAGCGTCCCCACTCAGGCCCCCACAGAGCAGGCTGCCCAGGACTATGTCCAGACGGCTTTTGAATATCTCCAAGGAGAGAGACTCTACAGCCTCTCTGGACTACCTGTGTCAGTATACTTGGTCACCCTCGCAGTAATAAAATGTTTCCCTATATTCAGATGGAACTTCCTGTGTTCAGTTTGTGCCCACTGCCTTTGGTCCCATCACTGGAAGAGCCTGGATCCAACTTCTTTGCACCCTCCCTCCAGGTGTTTATATACATTGATGAGATACCCCTGAGCCTTCTCTTCTGCAGTCTGAACAGTCCCAGATGTCTTGGCCTTTCCTCATAAGAGAGATGCTCCAGACCCTTAGTCACCTTAGTGACCGTCTTTTGGACTCTCTTTAGTATGTCCATGTCTCTGTTGTACTGGGGAGCCCAGAACTGGACAGAGTACTTTGGGTGTGGCCTCACCAGTGCTGAGTAGAGGAGAAGGATCTCCTCTCTCAACCTGCTGTCAACAGTCCTCCTAATGCCACCCAGGATGCCATTAGCCTTCTTTGCGGCAAGGGCACATTGCTGGCTCATGTTCAACTTAGTGTCCACCAGGACCTCTAGACCCTTTTCTGACAAGCTGCTTTCCAGCTGGTTTGGAAAAATTATGGCCCCCAGAATGTACTGGTGCGTGGGGTTGTTCCTCCCCAGGTGCAGGACTTGGCCCTTCCCTTTGTTCAACTCCATGAGGCTCCTGTCAGCCCATTTCTCTAGCAATTACATGCTCACATATTGTTTTCCACATAAACTCCAGATTTTTTTCACAGTGGAAAGGTCTAAGGCTTAACATGTTTTAGATCTATGCAAGAAATAAGGCTTCAAACTGCAGAATACTTATTCTAGAAACTGGAATGTTTGTACTTAATGTGGCATGAAGGAAGAGACAGGATTCTCCTACAGTTGGTACAGATAGAGGTTTTCTGTTGCAATACTGCTGAACACTTAAAAGAGCATCTGAAGATTATTTTAGATGTTTTTCGAATACAACACATGATGAAAGAATGCTAAAGGCCTGTGGTTGGTTGACCTTGGCCGGCTATCAGACCCCCACCCAGCTGCTCTCTCATTCCCTCTCCTCAAGAGGACAGGGGAGAAAATAAGTTGAAAAAAACTTTGTGGCCTGAGATAAAGTTGGGAAGATCACTTACCAGTTACCATCATGAGCAAAATAAACTTGACTTGGGGAAAATTAATTTAATGTATTGCTCATTAAAAATAATGTAGAATGGGGATAAATAAAGAGAAAAAAACTGAAACACCTTTCCTTCACCTCCTTTTTCCCATGTTCAACTTCACTCCTTCATTCCCATCTCCAATCTCCTCCTTGCCCATCCAGCCCAGTTGGCATGGGGGAGTAGGAAGTGGGGGTTACCATAAGTCTGTAACAGTTCCTCTCTGCCACTCCTTTGTTACACTTTTCCCCTTGACATCCTGCCCCTTGGCCAGTGTTGTCACATAGGCAGGATGCCTCCCACATCACCTGAGAAGATGTGTAGGGCATGCTACTGCCATATAAGGTATGATTCTCGCAAATCACACTACCAGTGGCGAAGCAAAGGGGTGGCGTGTCTCTTACCTGCATCCAGAAGGCATTTGCACATTGGGCTGTTCCTGTCAGGTGACCCAGACATCAAGTGTCCCTGATAGCCTGATGGAGCCATGACATCACTTACAGTCTTGTGTTTGCTATTGGTGATTCAGTGAGTTGCTGTGTGAGCATGTTGTTGCTCATCTTTCTTACTGCGTCAATACAATTTGGTTTATAATGTGGTGTGAGACTCCATTACTGTTTGGACCACACCCCTGCTCTGGTGAGGGACCTTCCCATGGGCTGCAGTCCTTTGGGAAAAACCCACTCCAGCATGGGCTCTCCACAGGCTGCAGTGTGGATATGTGCTCAGATGTGTTTTGTCCATGGGCTGCAGTCCTTCAGGGAAAACCCGCTCCAGCATGGGTTCTCCACAGGCTGCAATGTGGATATCTGCTCAGCTGTATCCTCTCCACAGGCTGCAGGGAAATCCCTGCTCCACCCTGGTCCCTTCCAAAACTTCCACAGGTTGCAAGGGAATGTGTGCTTTAGCACTATCTCCCCCTCCCTCTTCTCTGACCTTGGTGTTCACAAGACTTTTTCTCACACTTCGGCTTTTTTTCCTCATTCCTCACACACTGTTGCATGACATTTTGCCCTTTTTAAAATATGTTTACACAGAAGCACCACCAGCTTCGCCATTGGTCTCAGCTGTGTCCTGTGGTGGGTCCATTGCAGAGCTGCTGTGTCTGGCACAAAGCAACCCTTGGCCTCTTTTCACAGAGGCCACCCCTGCAGCTTCCTAGCTACCAAAACCTTGCCACCTACACCCAATACAAGGCCCTAAGAATTACAGTCTATGTGTCTTAAAAAATGTATTTGTCCTAGAGGGAGATACTACAAACCAAGAGAAGTCCCAGGAAAAAAAAACAGAAAAAAGAAAATCAAAGATTAGTCAACCCAGACTGAAAGGCTTATAACAAAACATTGTACATTAGATGATTCCATGCTGCCTTTATGTACTACCAAGCATAACTGATTAGGTACTTGGTAAAGCAATATTTTGTCTGTAGTGTACTTGGATTTCCAAAAAGCTTTTAACGATGTGACTTATCAAAGACTTTAGAGGAAACTAAGCAGCTTTGGTACAAGAAAGTTCTTGCACAGAGAATGAAAAGATAGGAAACAGATTACAGAAATCAACAAAAATTTCTTATTGTCTGGAGAAGTGACCAGTGGAGTTCCATGAGGATCTGTGATAAGACCTGTGGTTTTCAACATATTCATAAACAACTCAGTAAAGTGAGAGATGAGTTCTTCAGGACAGTAAAAATAAACCACTGTGGGGAGCTGAAGAAAGATCTTGTGAGAAAATGAAATTATGAAATTCAATACATGCAAGTGTAAAAACATGTAAATAAGGGGAAAAAACACCTTTTGCACATAAAGTTATGGGATCTAAACTGATTATTTTAATTCTGAAAAAGTTTGTGATATTTATGACAGAGTTCTAAGGAAATATCAGCTCAGTGTTCAGTAGAGATTTAAAACAGAAAAATTATTAGGCACTTTTATGAAAGGAAGTATGAACTGTCTGCCTTATGAGGTATGACTAATTAAGCTGTACCTCTGAAATCTAGAAAATATACATAACATTGAGATTGGAAAAATAATTAGTGGTTTGAAAGGATGAGTAGGGATTGATGAATACTATTTCTTCTAATACAAGAACTGGGGTAGTGTCAAGTAAATCTGATTAAGTTAGGTTTTCATATTGAAGAAAAGGAGGTGCTCTTCATTAAATAAACAATGCATTTATGAAAAAGGCTGAATACATCTGATGTGAAATACCTGAATCTACCTAACACTGAATAAAAAGGGTCCGATTTGCTCTACGTCTGAAGATGCACCCCACTGAAATCTGATTTTGTCAGAAATTGTCCCCACAGTGCCCAGGATCCACTCCATCAAGCTTTCTCCTCCTGGTGATGCAGATAACCAACTTGCTTGGTGTCCAGGGAAGCTGACAAGTTTGCATGGTCTCAAATGGAGGAAGTGTGAATACAAAGATGGCAGACGGTTGGGTCTTGCAAAGCAGCAATGGATTGGAGGAAGGGGGAGATCAGACTCCCTGGTATCACTGGAACGTGAAAGAATGAGACAAAGGCTAATAGTAGGAGGTCACCTAGCTGTGGCTCCACCACCCATGTCAGCGTCAGTATGTAGGTTGTGGAGGGTGGTGAAGTGATGGTAAGGAAGCACTGATTGCCATGCATCCTAGCCTGCAGGTGATGTCCTTTGTGGGACAGGTGATGAGGTGTAATGGAGAGTCTGGACCTTGCAGGAGCCGCTTCTTTTGCAATCTAGAGTGGCATTAGGTGTAGTCCTTGGCTTCTATGGTATAAGAAAGTGAAGAGTTACAGTCCAGAGAGCTCAGGTGGTAGTTTTGGTGAAAATGTCAGCAGTGATGATGCAGGTTTCAGCAGACCGGGGAAGCTGACACTGTCCAGCATTGCTGGTCCTGCCCCTTTCACAGGCACTCACCAGGAGGAAATAGTGGTAGAGCTGCAAGGAACAAGAGACCCGGCTTGTGTGATAGTGAGTGGTTTCTGCTGGCATCAGGGACAGCAGAGACAGATCCTTGCTATAAACCTGTATGGTCAGTCATTATTTTTACACTACTTTATAATGAAATGAAGAGCCACTCCAAGTATATATGCTCCCACATAATATCTGCTAAAATTAGTACTGTACATAATGACTTTATGAAGTCATTAGACAAGTGTATCTAAAATATTTTGAGCTACAAAACCAACATGATTATATATTTTAGGCATACATAATAGCGGTAATGGTTTATATAAGTAATTTTCAGAGACATTTAGGAGTTTTCCAGAGAAAATAGGAAACAAAATACAAACAGTATTCCTTTAAAACAAAAAATTATAAATGGCTTCAAAATGGTTGAGGAACAAAAATCTGAACTATTAAATTATTAATTGCCCTTGGCTAAAGACAATAAGGAGCTTTTATATTTTTATATTTTGAGACAATGAAGAAAGTTGCTTATTAAATCCTAAGGCCTTGAAATGTTTTCTTCAATATAATACCAGCTTATTTCTGAAAGAAAAGGAATAAAAAAAACAACCAAAAAACACAAAAGCAAAATGTCAATAACAAGTCCTGGCTAAAACTCATTTTGCCTTTTATATCTGGTGAATACGTCTAATTAGGATTCAGAGGATCTGAGAAACAGATTTTAAACACACAGAATTATTTTATTCATTAAGGAAAAAATTGCTTAAATATCACACAAGTGCACATCCCAAATGAAATATGATTTGCACTTGAAAAAAGATTTTTACAGAAGATGTTACACATTCCAGACCACCCTGATTTTTCTCCTTCTTTGCTAGATTTCTTCACTCCAAACTTTAAATATTTATTTCAATACCAGTCAGACTATTAATTGAATGATTTTTGAAAAGGAGATTATATGCCCTTGGAAAATTCTGTCAGGAGAGTGTTTTGAAATACTATTTTATAAAAAAAAAAAAACACAAGGAAAAAAAGCTTGTTGAATATCTGAAGTTCACCTTCATTTTCTCTCTGTGTAGAGAAGATACTAGTAAAGTGGGCACAAAATTCTGACCATAGAGATTCCCATGGAAATGACACAGCTCATGTGTGTGATCATGAACCCAAGAGTGAAAGGGAGGTCTTCAGTTTCAGTCTGAAAATGGAACCAAACTATTGTTGCACTGCTGCTCATTTCTTTATTTCTTTCTAATGAGGTAATCATATAACCTATATGCCACCTTGTCAAAGCATTGTGGAAGCTGCGTGTAAGTAGGGCATGGCATATGTTCAGCTAAGCAGAGTTTATATTAATGCTAATCACAGAATCATAGAATAATCCAGGTTGGAAAGGACCTCTTTAGGTCCTTAGGCCAATGTCCTGCTCAAAGCAACGTCAGCCACTGAGATTGCTCAGGGCCCTGAACATTTGAGTTTTGAGTATCTACAGGGATGGACCCTCCACAGCCTCTCTGGGAAACCTGCGCCAGCATTTGACTACCCATATGCAGAAAAACTGTTTCCTTAGAGAGACAAAATCTCCCATGTTCCAGCTTGGGTCCTCTTGTCCTTCCACTGTGCATCTCTGGAAGAGTCTGGATCTCTTTTTCTCTATACCTTCCCCAAACACTAATTAGTTGTAGACAGAAAAAAGGTCTCCCTGGAGCCTTCTTTTCTGCAGACTTAGCAAACTTAGTTCTCTCAGCCTCTCCTTGTATTTCATGTGCTCCAGCTCTTGCATCATCTCAGTGGCCCTCCACTGGACTCACTCCAATATGTCCTTGTCTTCCTGTATTGAGAAGACCAAAAATGGGCACAGCAGTCTAGATGCATTCACTCTAGATGCTGGGAATTATCACCTTCCTTGACCGGCTATCCTCTTTCTCTTACAATCCAGAACGTCATTGGCCTTTTTTGCTATAAGGGCACATTGCTGGCTCATGTTCAACTTTCTGTCAACCAAGACCCCAGGTCCTGTTTGTCAAAGCTGATTTCTAGCCACTTAGCTCCCAGTCAGCATTGTTGCAGGGGATACTTTGACCTTGGTTTAGGTGTTTTCCTTTGTTCTTGTAGAACTTCACAGGGTTCCTGTCAGACCATTTCTACAACCTGTCCAGCTCCCTCTGAACAGCAGTCTTACCCCTCCAGCACACAGAATGCTCTACCCAGCTTGGTATAGTCTGAAAACTGGCTGAGGGTCCATTCTGTCCCACCATCCAGGTCTCTAATAAAGCCATTAAACAGCCCCAGCCCCAGTACTGATCCCTGAGGGATGTTACTAGTAATCAGCCCATGACTCAGCAGTTCAAGGGAAGCCGTGCAAATGAATGACAGTGAATATATCCCCACCAGCTGACGAAGTTTTGCATATGATGAAGTCTGGGTGTATGGAACATATTATAATTCTCTGACTTAGCACCAAGTTGGATTTAGTTTGTATTTATCTATGCAATGTGTGGTCTTGGTTGTGCTGGTCTCTAACATTTGAAACCACTTTATGGATGACATTCATAAAGGTAATAAAAACACCCAACCAAACAAAAAAACCCTGCAAACTTAAAAAACAAAACAAGGTCAGAGTAACTAAATGAGAGCAGTAGATAAATGTCTTATCATTCTGGATCAGGAGCAATAGAAAAATATGAACCAGACCAGGATATTAAATTAGTCAAGGGTTTGAGAATTGTCATTATCATTTTATATGTGGCACAAATTAGGTACTGTGGAAATGAACAAACTGATATATCTTAATGGAGTAAAAGTCATCCCTAATCTTCGGATGTGCATTTTCCACATAGTCTCCATATGGGGAAATAGTAGATATTTATCATTATTATTGCTAGTCTCATGAATGATGTTCTTAGAAAAACAGCAAGAAGCTGAGAGTCCAGTTGGCTTAGAAATCTTCCCCCTAATTGTCTGACTGTATTTTTCGAAGATAATGACATAAAAGTATAATGTGACTTATTTCATTATTATTCTACCACTTCAGTGACACAGATTGCCAAGTCTCAGGTTTTAAAGCTACATACAACCATGCTAAGTGGCTAAGAAGAATGTAGGTTATTGTAAATGCTAGGAAGAGGGACAATGTTTTGCATTTGAAAAAAAATTCTAATGATAACTTTTTTTGACCGTCTATTGTTTAAATATGTAAATAATTTGTAATGAAAGCATTAAATAGAATTACTTAAGGTGGAATTAAAACATGAAAGCAAACAATGAATTAAGTTATCCGTTTGTCCAGTGTATAGATTACACATTAATAAATTTATATTATTCAAATCCTTAGCCTATATTTCATCTCACTTTAGCTACTTAAGAGAGACAATCAAGGCAGGAGTTTATTAATCAAAGCTCCATTTCAATCAAAATAAAATGACTGGCATCTCCAGAGGGCAATTAAAAAAATGCATGAGGTAACCTACCCCTTAAAGATGAAAGGTCTGACAAACATCAAACTGGCTCAGTGGGAGATAGTACATGTTTTTTCCACTGTTTTTAAAGATATTTGATATGAATTCTGTCTACAAACAATGGTGGTATGAGGTGTTCATTTCAGGGTCAGAAAAAGAAATAAGAATGGATTTTGAGAGGCATATCTGGGGCCTCAATGTAGGAATGTTTTTGTCTCTTGATATGAGACCTTGCTGTTTTTTTCCCCATGTAATTGAAAGTGCTATTAGCAAGTGAATACAATGGAAATATTGCATTAGTATAGTAAGTGTGATATGCCTAAAAGTTACTGCACCAGATACAAACATAGATACCATAATTTAAGTACCAATTTGCATTACACAAAGACCATGTCATGCTGTAAATCACTTACTGTACTGTCATTTATCCAATCACACTGTAAAAAGAACCCTGTATACTAGAATATGGGCAACCGCAATATAAAGATTGTGTATAGGGAAAAGGGCAAACAAGGGAACAGGTGGAAGGTAGACATGTACCTTCTACTTACATATTCTGGGATGAAGGGTGGAAAGCTAGGAAGCTAAAACCAAAGCAGATTTTTTATTTTAAGCAGTGTTAAACTGGGTAGAGATTATTTCTGAGAACTCATAATTTCTAGATCCTCACCAAGCTCCAAAACCTGCAAGGCAACCTGAAAAAAATTAAATGACTCTAAGTGTTTTGGTGAATTCTGAGTTAAGGATTTGAAGAAAATAAGGCTATAAAGCTTCATTCAGAGGCTTTAAAAGCAAAGCGTGCTGTCACACATTTTATTGATGCAGTCTGCAAGTGGCACCAGCAAGTTGCTGTTTTTATCAGAGGGCATTTAAAAATGCATGTCCTTTTGAGACTGTGAATAATTATTTTTACTATCCTGTCACAAGGAAAAACTACTCAACTCATGTGATTTAAATGAAATCAGGATTGAAGCAACTTATTGATATATTAATGACGTATAACTAACTGGCTATCTATGAACTATATATTCAGAATTAACATCCTTAATACAACAGATAAATCACAATTATAGATAAATTAGGAGATGCTAATAAACACCTACAAATCTAAAACCACCCTTGTAGAGCTAATCCTATGAAGGTCTAGCCCCGGCACGCACACACATATACACATACACCCCCCATATCTAGGGGTTGCCATCACCCCTTCCCCACTTCTGCATGCCCCTCTGCCACTCCTGATGCACCTGATGGTGAGGAGGCATCTTGGGAAGTGTCCCCATGCCCTGAGAGGGGGTCCCTGCATGCTGTCCCCGCACTGCTGGGTGCAGGCTGCTCTGAGCACCCCATGGGGGGGCTGCACTGCCTAGCCTGGGCAGGGACTGGGGTACCCTGGGGACACTGCTGGCAGGAACAGACCCCCTGTGAGAGCTGCTGCTTCCTCTCCACTGTCTCTCTCTATGTCACAAATGTCCGTGTTTCCTTCATACTTCTGTTAAGACTGACTTCTTCATAAGTGTCTGTCATTTCCTGGTTGCTGTCTAATCCTGCTGGTCATCTTCCTCTCTAACATGATGATTTCAGGCACAAACCCTCTCAGACAGTTTTGTGTGTCCCATGCGTGCACAGTCCCCTGGTTACACTCGCATACTTGACAGCTATTGCTACATGGACCATTCAACAATGGTGCGGTACATGGGTGCCTCCACAACACCCCTTTTCTTCCTCACAGTCAGGGGAGGTTTGTTGGGGGCCAGCAGGACTTAGGTAACAGTTACACTCAGCTTGAAAATGCTTGCGCACAAAGTAAAAGTAAAACAATGTTTTACAAGAAAAGGAACTAACAAGAATTATCCATATCCTAAACATGTAGCAAGTAGGTTTTCTTTCATGTATATTTGTGTATTGTTTTTCCCCCATCCTTGTTCCCTTGTTTGCTCATCTGTGTAAGTGAAAATTGCCCTGGGAGACCTACTCTCTAGTTTCCTTTTGTTGTTGCCATGACATCTGTGCAATATATTTTTTCTTTGTAATTATGTCTTTGCTTTCTGGTATGTTCAGTCATTGGGTAGTAAAAGGAGAGATACAAAAGCTACTACTGCAGTCATGTATTCTTTTCAATGGTCTTTATTCATGACAATAGAATAGAATAGAATAGAATAGAATAGAATAGAATAGAATAGAATAGAATCATTAAAGTTGGAAAAGACCTCTAAGATCATCTAGTCTAACCGTCAACCTAACACCACCGTGCCTACAAAACCATGTCCCAAAGTGCCACGTCTACATGTTTTTTGAACATCTCCAGGGATGGTGACTCCACCACCTCCCTGGGCAGCCTGTTCCAATACTTGACCACTCTTTCAGCAAAGGAACTTTTCTTAATATCCAATCTAAACCTCCCCTGACGCAACGAGAGGCCATTTCCTCTTGTCCTATCGCTAGTTACTTGGGAGAAGAGACCAACACCCACCTCACTACAACCTCCTCTCAGGTAGTTTAGAGGGTGATAAGGTCTCCCCTCAGCCTCCTCCAGGCTAAACAACCCCAGATCCCTCAGCCGCTCCTCATAAGACTTGTGCTCCAGCTTCGTTGCCCTTCTCTGGACATGCTCCAGCAACTCAAGATCCTTCTTGTAGTGAGGGGCCCAAAACTGAACACAGTACTCGAGGTGCGGCCTCACCAGTGCCGAGTACAGGGGAAGGATGACTTCCCTGGTCCTGCTGGCCACACTCTTTCTGATACAAGCCAGGATGCCGTTGGCCTTCTTGGACAGCTGGGCACACTGCTGGCTCATGTTCAGCTGGCTGTCAACCAGCACCCCTAGGTCCTTTACTGCCAAGCAGCTTTCCAGCCACTCTTCCCCAAGCGTGTAGCGTTGCATGGGGTTGTTGTGACCCAAGTGCAGGACCCGTCACTTGGCCTTGTTGAACCTCCTGCAATTGGTCACAGCCCATTGGTCCAGCCTGTCCAGATCCCTCTGCAGAGCCTTTCTACCCTCGAGCAGATCGACACTCCTGCCCAATTTAGTGTCATCTGCAAACTTACTGAGGGCGCACTCAATCCCCTCATCCAGATCATTGATAAACATATTAAACAAGACTGGCCCCAAAACTGAGCCCTGGGGAACACCTCTTGTGTCTGGCTGCCAACTGGATTTAACTGGTTCACCACAACTCTCTAGCTTCGGCCATCCAGACAGTTTTTTACCCATCAAAGAGTACACCTGCCTGAGCTATGAGCCACCAGCTTCTCTAGGAGAATGCTGTAGGAGACAGTGTTGAAGGTTTTACTAAAGTCCAGGTAGATAACATCCACAGCCTTTCCCTCATCCACTAGGTGGGTCACCTGGTCATAGAAGGAGATCAGGTTGGTCAAGCAGGACCTGCCTTTCATGAACCTGTGCTGGCTCAGCAAGAGAGTAATGAAATGACTGACAACGGATTTTAGGCATGTTTATACTGTCATTCTGGTCACTCTGTGTTTCACCCTAGAGCTCTGGTCCCTAGGCCCTTTGCGCTGGGCTTGTCCTAGATTGTTCTTGCACATTCATTTTTAGTAAGACAGACAGAAAGCGTCCTTCAGGAGAAAATCAAAAAGCAATCATGAAAATTGTTTGCTCCCTACAAACAATATGGACAGTGAAAGAGCTAGTTTCACACTTCCCACCCAACCTTCCAAACTATTTCACTTCCAATGTATAAGGCATCACAGGACATTTCCCTTCTTTCATACAACACCCCCATGAACACATCTCACACATTGTATCTGTGAATTTGTCTGTATGCATTCTTTAAAAACACTATTCCTGCAAGCTGCAGAGCATCCTACTTATTATTCAGCTAGCTGGTTAGTTTGTTGGCCTGGTGTTAACATCTATAAAAATGTGATAATTACTGAAAGGACCAGAGACATAACTAGGACTCCAAAAAAAAGAAGGTCGTTCACTTTTATGTTCTTGGATCACAGGCAGAAGCCAGTGGCAAAAAAAAATGTTTATTTAACCTTAAAAAATCCGTAAGTGGGGCATATGAAGGCTCACAATGAAATGTGTCGTTCTGATGCATCTCAGCATACATTCACATACTTAGCTGAGCTGTGCTGGCTTCTAGAAGTTTGGGCACCTGACTCAACATGTGGACCCTTACTTTGGCAGATATCCTAAACTTGCCTGAATTTGGCCGTTAGAATCTATGTATAAATCCCACTCACTTTGTCTCAGTGTGATTTTATGCTTTAGACTAAGTCTTTTAGGGAGAGGGAAACAATATTGGCCTGTATTTTTGTGTGTGTTTTGTATAAAGAAATATTTATATTTATATTTTAAGTAGTATACTTCCTTTTCTCTGTAGATATTCATGGGACCCTTTGCACACTTTTCCATCCCCTGGGCAGAAGTATGGGTCATCTTCTCAGGACAGATGGACAAAGACTGAAAGCTGGCTGAAGGGCTCAAGTCTGAAGAAGCAGAAGTCTGAAGAAGGTGTAGGAAGACAGCAGATGCAAGAAAATTAGAATTTATTTCAAGGAAGGTGGTTCTTAGGCTTAAGAGTAACCTTCCACTGTACATACCTGACTCTGTGGTAAACTAATTAGAGTCATAAAATTACTGAGGTTGGAAGGGACCTCTGGAGATCATCTAGTCCAACTGCCCTGGTCAGAGAAGAGTTAGCTAGGGCAGGTTGCTCAGGTTGCTGGACACCTTCCATTTCCAGACAAGTTTTGACTGGCTCCAGGGATGGAGATTTCACCACCTCTCTAAGCAACCTTTTCCAGGGTTTAACTAATCCCATTGTGACTTTTTTTTATTTTACATTTAAACAGAATTTCCTGTAGAGCAATTTGTGCCTATTGCCTCTTGTCCTGTCACTGGATACCTCTGAGAAGAGTCTGACTTTGTCTTCTTTACTCCACCCCACCACGCATTTATACACATTGATTTGGTCTCCCCTGATTCTTCTCTTCTCCAGGCTGAACAGTCCCAGTTCTCTCAGCCCCTCCACATATCTCCAAACTTTTTATCATCTTTGTTGTCCTTTGCTGGACTTGCTCCAGCATGTTCATGTTGGTCATGTACTGGGGAGCCCAGAATTGGACACAGTACTCCAAACGTGTCTCGTCAGGGCTGAGTAGAGAGGAAGAATACCTGCTGGCACTCCTTCTAGTGCAGCCAAGGAAGATGGGCTGTTGCTTTTCTTTGCTGCAAAGGCCCATTGCTGGCTCATATTCAACTTGCTGTCCACTATAACCCCAGGTCCTTTTCTCAAAGTTGCTTTCCAGCCAGTCAAGCCTCAACTTGCACTGGTGCATGGGTTTATTCTTTCCCAGGGGCAGAACTTCACACTTGCAATTGTTGAATTTCCTGAGGTTCCTCTTGGCCCATTTCTCAAGCCTGTTGAGGTCTTTCTGAAGGGCAGCACAATCATTTGGTCTATCAGACACTCCTGGTTTTGTACCATCTGCAGGCCTGCTGAGGGTGCTCGCTGTCCCTTCATCCAGATCATTAATGAAGATGTTGAACAGATGCTTGCTTTCCTGCTCATTGGGATGGACTGTTCTTGAGCTTGGAGAAGGTGATCCTCGAAAATCAACTAGCTCTCCTGGAATCCTCTTCTCTCCAGGACCCTCTGCCCTGGGATTCTTCCAAGCAGGTCCCTAAGCAGGCCAAAGTCTACTTTCCTGAAGTCCAGGGTTGTGGTTGTTTCCTCCTCTCAGGATCCTGAACTTTAGCCAAAGCTGCTTCTAATCTTCACTTTTATGACCAGTTCTTGGTTTGTAAAAATCAGTTCCAGCAGAGTATCTCCCTTTGTCAGCTCCTTAATCCCTTGTGTCAATAAGTTGTCAACAATGTGTTCCACGAACACCCTGCTTTGCTTACAGCCTGCTGTCTTGGCCTTCCAGCATATATTGGGATCATCACCCATGAGGACCGGACCTGCAAACATGAGGCTTCTGACAGTTGTACAAAGAAGGCCACATCGGCCTTTTCTTCTTTGTGCTGGGTCTGGCTGGCATGGAGTTAATTTTCTTCATAGCAGCCTGTTACAGTACGATGTTTCGGGTATGTGATCAAAACAGTGTTGATAACACACCCATGTTTTAGCTATTGCTGAGCAGTGCTTACACCAGAGTCAAGGCCTTCTCTGCTTCTCAGACCACCCCACCAGCTAGTAGGCTGGAGGTGCACAAAATGTAGGGAGGGGGAATAACCAGGACACCTGACCCAAAATGACTAAAAGGATATTCCATGCCATATAGAGTAATCTTCAGTTATAAAAAACAGAAGGGAGGAGGGTTTTGGGTAGGTAGCCATTGCTCAGGGACTGACTGGGCATCAGTCTATTGTGGGAAGCCTTTGCATCACTTGTTTTGTTTGGTTTTCTCCTTTCTTTCCTCCTCCTCTTTCCTTCACTTATTAAACTGTTTTTACCTTGACCCACAAGTTTTGGGATCTTTTGCTCTTCCTATTCTCTCCCCCCATCCTGCTGGGAGCAGGGGGAGTTAGTGAGTGGCTGTGTAGGGCTTAGCTGCCAGCCAGGGTCAAACCACTACATTCTTGAATTAATTGGTGAAGGAAAACACACTCACAAAGGTTAATGGAGCTGCAGAAACAAAGCCAAATGTATAATTTATACATACGTGGAAAAGGGATTGAGCGTACTTGCTTTATTGTGTGTGAGTATGGAAGGGATTCATTTCTGTTAGCAGAACTTAGAAAGGGCTTGGTTAGTATTTCTACTTCATTTATCTGGAGGAAAAGTGTGAAAAGGGGGTTTATCAACACCCAGATATGTTTTTTGTCATTCTCAAATCCCATTTTCTGACCATGAGGACCCAGCTGCTGTGTGTCACTCTCTGTTATTGCTCACCTTGAACTAAATAACTGCTAACACTTATGCACTCCCTCTCTGGACCTGTTAATCACAATGGTGGCAGGCTAGGACCTGATGTTTGGGACCTAAATAATCTTGCCTTGCTGAAATTGATTTGGATAGAATAGCAAGTTAACTTCATCAAAGAAACTGTTCCTGTTAACAGTGGAACATGGTGACGGTTGCCATCATCTTAATTTTTTAGTTCGTCCTGTTCAACAGTCTGGCTGAAATTAGCACTCAGCTATAACTTTGCAAAAGTTTAGGGTCTATTTGAAAAAAAATGTGTGATACTCATCCACTTGTGTATGTAAGAGAAACATAGGACAGTTCAGGGTACATACAGACACTCATCCCGGAGATTCTGGATGCTGATATCTTGAAGATTCTGACAAAAGGAGGATCTCCCATTTTGTTCCCAGTGTCAGCCTACTCCCATGGGAGACAGCAAAACTGAAATTTAGATGATAGTAACCTCAGATGCTTCTGTCCCAATAATTTTGCAGAGTCTTACATTATAAAAGATTGAGTCTCTTCCAAGCAATGAAACCTTAAACCCTTGGAAGGTGTTACTTTCAGTGCCAACCAAAGTCCTCCCAGAACTGAGGAATTACCCTCCAGATCCAGTACGCCTCTAGTGGACTTCCCCACACCAAATGATTTCCTACTGCCTAGTAGGAGTCCAAAATTACCATAAGAATGCCACAGATACTCTTGCTAAAAGAATGGATTCCTAAGACATGGTAAGCTTACTGAGCTTCTAATAGAGGGCTTCAAATACGGGCCATCATATGCTAAAATTTCTGGAGGAACATATGGGACAAAAGAGTTTTAGGGGTTAAGTTTCCTTGGCCTGGAATCGCTTTTCTGCAAAAGGCATGCAAGCCAGGGCCCTGAACTCGGTGGCTGCAACACTAAGTATGTGTTTATAAAACCTTCTGTAAAGCAAAATTTACATTCCATAAGTAGCTACCACTAGTTGCAAGAGCCAGACTCACTGTGACCTCCTAACACTGGATTGGTCAAATCCTACAGCAAACATCTGACACCATGGACACAAATCAGTTGCTTAAACACAGGTGCCTACAGCCACTTAAAACACTCTAAGGCATCCTAGATATCCACATGTCACTGCCAGATGTGACACATGATTTATGAGATACCTCTACTTTTCTGGACTAGCAGACAGAGGCCAGGCATGCATCTAAATTTACACATCTTCAAATGACACGAGATAGCTATATTTTGGCAACTACATTGAGCTCCATCATTTAACTCTCAGCCAAGGAGTTTCATCCACCTGTGATTCATAGACTCATCTGATGCAGCACAACTGTGTGAACATGGCTAGTTTTAATAAG
This sequence comes from Balaeniceps rex, assembly GCA_013401315.1. Classification (NCBI taxonomy): domain Eukaryota; kingdom Metazoa; phylum Chordata; class Aves; order Pelecaniformes; family Balaenicipitidae; genus Balaeniceps; species Balaeniceps rex. Next base: position 33,849 of record VYZW01008105.1, read on the forward strand.
AAAATGAGTTGTTAATATGTGGGAGCATAAATGAACTAAAGCCTTCAGGATAAGTAAAAACACAGACAGAAGTGTAACTGTTACGATAGTAACAGCAGCTCCAGTATTGAAGATTTAAATCACTGCCATGGGAAGGTATAAAACCGTAAGGAGAAAAAATTACATTATAACAGAAAAGCAGAAGGTAGCAACTAAGGAACAATGAGGATCAGACCAATTCAAGCAGTAATGGAGGCTGATGCTCCCCCCGCTGATTGAAAGCTTTAGTAAGTAAAGATGTATTAGAAGCATCATCTGCATGGTGAGCATAGTAATGCTTTGCATAGCAACTGGTTAGTCCTAGGTCATCTGATTCCTAGTCCTTTGTGCTCTTAAATTGTGTATATCCTGCTTGTAGGGTACTTTAACACTGTTCAAGTTTTGTAAAGGGAAGGACCCAAAGAGGGGGGGGGTTACAGTGAGTGATGTGATCCTCCCCTTCTTGTCACTTATGTTCAGAAATCTTTTACGACACAGAGAGACAATAGGTCTTGAATCACAGCAGGTAGGTCAACCCCTGGACCAAGAGTTACATGTGAGATTCGTCTCCACATTCAGACACCTACATTTACGAAGGACCATAGGACCGTGCAGCAAGATACAGGTGCTCACAGGAGATATAAATAGCAATGGGTGTTCATAAACATGTTTCTGGACTATGGAATACGCTGATGAAGTTACATATTGTTCACAGTATGTGTAAGCAAGTGAAAAAGAGTTTACAGTGTTATTACCTTGCAAGGAAAGAAGTTTTAACTGCATAAGGTACATATTATGATTTTTGAATAGCTTACTTTGATCAATAGCTTGTATAACTTAAGCACAGCTGTAGCAGATAAAACTACTGTTTAGCAATATTTAACTATGAGATAACTATAAACTAAACCATAGTAGTAGACTACTACAATAATGAGATAACTGTGAGATAAGTATGATAATGACAGTGGATAGTTATAACAAATATAACATCATGTTGTCATAGAAATACTAGCAGCCTAGTCCTATGGCTATGATAGGCAATCCCCAAAACCCTGAGCTCTCCCAAACCTCTAAGGCCCGCCAGACTCCTCTGTTGGTCCTGACAGTCCACACTCATGGCACAGAGCATCCGGGGCATCCTACCTGGTGTGTCAAGGTGCCCTGGAAAGGATGCTTGCAGCAGTTGATTCTTACCCACTGGGGTCTTCAGTGCTTGATTCTTAGCCACTGGGGTCTTTAGTACTCCACCATGACTGAAGTGTCAGATTAAACTTTAACAGCACACACAGGTGCAGCAGGCACAGCTCTCTTTGTAAAAGAACAAGATATAGCAAATTGCTAGTACTTCAGCATGTCCTACCCGTAGTAGATTCAACTCTGATTTGCTCAGTTTCTAAATAAATGTGGTAAATATGCCTGTGAGAACACGATCCTTAAGCCTTGGGCCTTTCTCACTTTCTTGTAGTTTTGTAAAAATTTTCCAGATAATATTTTCAAAGGGGGACTTCTTTCCCCAGATGTCACACATTATGCAAACGGTCTAGTTTTGTCTTTTCAGCTTGGTGTAGTTACATTCCAGAGACTCTTGGTAATGCATACTGAATTTATCCAGGGAGTAACAGTCTTAGATAGTCTGGTACATCCAAATTAAGTTTTACATTCCATTTCAGGTCTAAATATTCAGTGGGATGACTTGGCCGTGGTTAACATGTGATTTGCCGGTGAACAAATCCATTCATGCAATTAAATCTTTCATTTTAAGTTGTTTGGTTTCACTTAAGTACTCTGAGATGTTACATGAGTTTAACTCTGTAAGTACCCAACCACCTGTAATACCTTATGTGAGAAGCACATATTGTACAAAAAGAGCAATATATATTAATATATACTGCTGTCAGAGTTCAGTTATAACAGGAGCCATTGTAGATAACTAAGAATGCTAAAGCATGCAGGTTAGGTACCACCTTAATTCTACTTGCTGGATTTCAGAACTTTATTCACAATGTCCAAAGCATGTGTCTTTCTTTTTCATCTTCTCAGAACAGTTTCAATTATCCACTTCAGTTTTGTTTTGATTTGTAGGGGGTGGGTTTTTTTGGTTTTATGGTTGTTTTGGTTTTAATTATTACAAAGTTTTAAAATAGCTCATTTTGATAACTGGGTAGAAAAAATTATGGTTTAATTCAGGCATTTGTTGTGAAGAAAATTTTCACATTTCAGTGTCCAAAACTAGCTTAAGTGTCCAGTGACTGTAATGGTAAAGAAAATTTCTCAACATTTGTTTCATGCTAATCATGTTATACCATGGGAGACAACAGCTGTTCACAATAGTATCAGATCCTGAGTTTAGATATTTAAAAATA
>VYZW01008107.1:3045-24350 GCA_013401315.1 Balaeniceps rex
CAACAAAAACATTTTTTTCCTGATATAGTTTTCTAGGGGAAATAATATAAGCAATAAAACTGTGGAAATGTCAAAAAGTCACTCTACCAGCATACCTAGAATGGCAAAAGTTGCTGTATTCTACAAAATGCAATTACTTCCAATGGTCATTTTAGAGTAATAATAAACTGAAAATGTAGTTTTAAATATATTTTTAAAATTCATTTAGAAATAATAACTATAGGGAAGAAAATTTCTGACTAATTTTAGACAGGAATGTGTACATCTGCAAATTTTTCTGTGTAGTAATACAGGAGTTCTGNATGTTAATAATTACACTTGGAAAGTTGATTGATTGCAGAAAACAATCCCAGTAGGTTCAAGTATGCTCAGGTTAATTGAAGAGCTAAGCTTATGAAGGAAAGCTTTGCAGAAGGCTGTATGCAGGCACTTTTCTCCTTTCTGGTGAGAAGAATCTGTCACTTTTTTATGTCTTTTATAGCACAAGTTCAAAACTTGACAGCAATAACCTTCGAACTGTGTCTACATGAATCATACATTATGACTTCAGTGAAAGACGATCTTGTGTGAGATTCTTTTGGTCACATTTCAAAGATTTATTCAAACTATATGAGGTTTTCTAAGAACGAAGAATAAAAGATTTTTTTTTTTCCCCAGGACCAGGTTCATTAGAGCCCGCAGGCTTAAGCTTGTCTTTGTAAGCCTGTGACTGGATGTGTGCACATAAATGAAATCTTAAAATAATCTTTACAACAGGTATATTCTTATGTACTTTGCTAAAGAATGACTTCAGAGAGTTAATTAAAGAGCAATATTTTTCATTATTTAGTGAAATCTCCTGCTCAAAACTGGCAGGAGATTCATGCCTGAGGTTTCTTTTTTATGTCAATAGTGTATCCCCAAAATGTTAGAGAGCAAATATGGCAGAAAAATACATTTAAAAGTTATATGATGGGTATTTTGCTTGTAAGCTTCATAACGAAGATATTTATATTTCCACTAATAAAGAGATATTTGCAGTTTCCCAAGAAGTTCTGCAAGACTTTAAGGTGGCTAACAGTCTTTGTCACATCTCATGAAACGTGTCATCAGCATGATGTATCTAAACTAACATTTCTTAGAACGGCGTTATTAGGGGTAAACAAAGTTCAAGGATTTTTCAAATCGCTCTCTGTTCATGTGTAAGAGAAATTTAGGGCAATGCTTATTGTCATGAATAAGAAAATATTCTTAGAATCTAAGCTGCCAGAATCTCCAAAGCACACACTATAAACATTTCACTTCTACAGTGACAGCTAAGTGAAGATGCCTTGCTCGTTATCCGTAAAAAATATGTGGCACAGATGAGCTCAGAATGCAAATTTGTAAGGAAATGGAGAAAATATAATTCATTTTTCATGCAGAAATGTGAGGTTTTTTCAGGCTGAAAGATTCAAAGAAAATTAATTAGTGGAAATCGAGCAAATATGTTGTGTTGGTAATACTGTAAAAATACTTTCCAGTGCCAAAGGAAATAAGAGAAGCTAGAATCATTGAGGTTAAACGGAAAATGGGAGGAACAAATAGGTCCTCAATTATAGCTGTTCATTATAGGACTTTTAAATAAATAACAGAAATTAGGAGAAATATAAAAGAAGGGTATGTAGTTTACTGAGATGTGGTATGAAATGCATTAACTGTGTGTTAAACTTCACTAGAGCTTCTGAAAATCTGTTAGCATTTTAAAGTTTGTTTTTTAAAGGGAAAAAAAATAGTTGCATTCAGTGCATCTTTGAAGCTTTGTCACAGTTACATATCTATGTGCACTTACCAAAACTACACTCATTTCAATGACATACTTAATTTTCTTGAAAGATGAGGGATTTACTGCAATGCAGAGAGAAGCCCATTTGTTTACTAGTAGGTCTGTTCAGGCAGCCATGATTTAAGTTTCCCAGAACAGGCTGGTTGGTATTTCTGGAGTCTTATCCATTATTTACATTGCTAGGCTGTGAGGATATTTGCAGCAATGTCACACTAACCTCCATGAATTCTTGATTGAGAAATAAAAAATTAACAATATGGACTGATGGGAACACCGGTATATAGAGACAAGTCATTTTAAAACAATCACAGTGTAAGAAGGCTGTCAGTAACACAAATACACACACACAAACATCTCAGAGTAACATTCAATGCTGTAGGATTTCCACAGAGGACTAATTCCATGCAACCCCCTGCCCTTCATGCCTACCCGCAGAACTAAGACTTGAGAGCAGCTCACCATTTTCTTGGATTTCTAGATTTGCTAGGTCGTCTAAACTTCCCTCAGCCGTGGAAACGAGATTCAGATTAATATTTGAGCTACAATTTGGCTCTACCAGGTAATGTCACTTGCCTTTTAGAGAAAGACCGGCCAGTCAGCCCTAGCAGCCGCTCTTCCCCTGTACTGCCCCCTTTACCTGTGACTGACTTTGTGGGGTGTAGGGGTGCCTGAGAAAATCAACAGAAATCAACATCTGCAGCCCTGTAGGGATAACAAACAGCCTAGAATCAGTGAAATTGAATCACAGGTGACAGCCTCATTTTATTAGACTGTGGAATAATGATGATGATTGTTCAGAAGAACAAAAGTGAAAAACAGAATTCTTGTACAGTTTGTTTCTTAGTAACAGCTAAAGTAGAAATTGCCTGTGATGCCAAGACTCGTACTAAACATTAACACAATTTTATAAACCTATTTCCTTTAGTCTGGTGACCTCAGCCTTGTTTGCTTTGATACAGGTTTTGTTTTAATTCTTTGTTTATTCCTGAAATATCAGCTGATAACTTGGCCATCATTTAAACCAGTCACCTCCCTTATAATTAAAAAAATATCAGAGGAAAAAATTGAGCCGACGATATGTGTACACAAAAGTTGTTTATGATGTAGCTTTCCAAGGGCCAAAGCACGCCCTGCTTTCCACATCAGTGTGCACTTGTGTACTCCTGTGTGGTCCCGGATCCAGTTTGGCTGTATTTTGGTGCATTTTGTTGCTTCAGCAATGCTTTTGTTTTCTTTTTATTTTAAAATGGTAACTTACCACTAAAATCTCCTTGAATTGAAACTGAATTTATATTTGTTTTATATTGATGTGACTTCTCTCTACAGAATCTGGGGGGTTTTTTGCTGGGTTATCATCTCAAACTGATGGAGCCCCGTGAAGTTCACTTGGTCTAAACAGACGTAAGGACCTGATTTAAGGTTCACAGGCAGGAGAGCTTTCATCTGCTTTGAGAGTCATACGTGGATTGAGATCAGCATACAGGTCAAGAAGAGTTGGCTTAAACAAGTAAGCAAAGAGTCTTCATTTGTCTGCTAGAATTTTGTTTATACAGTAATACAAGTACTTTTGTGAAAAACAGAAATGGAAACTGAGATGCAAGGAAGTCACCTTTGGTACTGGTACTCCTTCAGAAACCTCGCTTTTTTTTCTTTTGTCAAAATGAAAAAAATGATCGTCAGAAGATGCTGTTCCATTATCCTTAGTTTTCTCTGGATAAAACAGAACTGGAGGCAGCTGAATACCGCTTTTCCAATCTGCAAGGGCTTTTCAACAAGACCTGACTTTAGTATTAGAGCTACTGTAAAGTATTGGAGGTTCTATCAAGGGTGTTTAAGAGGTACATTGTAATTGAAAAGCTTTCACATGGACTTCTTAATTTTTTTAATCATTCACTGTACATAAATCCTGGAGTAGAGAGCTTAAGGAAAAGCTGATTTATTTTTGAATTTTTTTTGTATACAAGGAAGACTCCAAAAACCAAAGCCATTTCTGCAGGACTCTTGAGGGACACCAGTTGTTACTGGATTTCATTACATTGTTTAGATTTAAATTCTGAAATGTACAGAATATCATATATCCTACTTTTTAACCATACCTTTAAAGTCAGAGGATCATCTCATGAAGAGAATAGGTGTTGCTTATTGACAGTTTCTGCTTCTTAATGAAGGCTTTCAGTAGTGTCCATATTTAAAGTATTTTACATACTTCATTGAGCTATTTTCTCACTGCCCTAGGAAATTATAAGCATCTCTTGCTGTGATCTCTCACTCCAAGGATTAAGACTTTTTTAAAATTCATAAATTTTAAGAATTTTAATAACTCTGTTGTGTCAGTGAGCTCTGGATAATGGTCAGAAGTGACAGAGGAGGCTGCAAAGTTAGCTCATATACCACTACTGATAGTATAACTGCTCTGAGGGAGCGTTTATGGGTGAAATTTCAAATCTATTGACTGTCATAGTTCACAGAAAAGAAAGCTTACCAGTATTAAACATACAGCCAAGAGACAGGTATAAACCTACTAATGACGAGAAATCCAGAGTAACAGATTTTAAATATCTTTACGTATACGTTTGAGACACTGAGTGATACAGCTCTCTTATTTTGTATGCCTATCAGTGTTGAATAAACCACAGCTGTAGCTTAGAAACAGATGAGAATTTCTCTTAGAAAATGCTTATGCTAAGAGCTTTTTACAGCCCTGTCACAGTTTAAATGGACTTTCAAGCTGTGCTGATGTTAAGTCCCCTGTTTGGGGCCAGAATGATGGAGGAATTGCTATCCATTTCCAAGTCTTTTTTTCAGAGGTTAGATGTTTAAGAAAATTATTCAAAATTCTGAGTTTTCTGACACATGGAACTTATGTTCTTTGTAGCTAACTCTTAGGGTACTGAGGCCTCTTAGGTAATTAATTTTCTGGTAATATCCCCCAAATACATTAAAATTAGTTGGAAGAAAGTACTTTAAGTACTTAACGAATACTGACCAAAAATCTTAAACTTCCCTGTGAAGTAAAGGACCTGTGTATTGCTTTATCCTGTTGAAGTACCTCACTGCTTTCATGATACTGATCTATCCCCAGCCCTTTTTTTAATGTAGTGTCAAACGTGTTGGTGCTATGAGATTATTAAGAAGAAGGTGTTTATTTCAGTTTAGCATTCATATCTTCCCTTTAGACCACGCACATTTTTACCACAGAAGTCCATAATGTCAGTTGTAAAATTCAGTTGCCCTCTAGGGAGAGCCCCAGTCAGGCATGCTAGGTGAAATGTTCTCTACATAAATGAGACCCCTGTCCTCTTCCCCAGAACAGCTTGAGGAGAGAAGTCTTCTTTTGTAGCATATCCCAAGTATCACCAAGACCAGGCTCCAGTGGACTAGATAGGACATGTTGCCTTACTAAGAATATCCTGACAACAGCTCACTATTTGAACAAAAATGGGAAGCTTAGATTAAGGACCTCAACAGTCTGGGACTGCCATGGTATGACATAAGGTGTAGAGAGGAAGAAAGAAATTTGGTTTAAAGACAACCCAAACAACAGCGATTTATGGGTCAAAATGTCTTATATTTTACCTTTGTACATCAACCTACACCAGTCCTCCTTCCTCCCAGTCAGCAAGCTACTGCTTTCTCTACTAACTGTAGTCTTTGGAAGTATTTATGTCTTACTCCTACACAGAGTTTACCACAATAATCTCATACCAGTTTAACAGAGCTATGGATAACCACAACCAGCTCTGAATCCTCCCAGCAAAAAGATGGAAAAGTACTTGATTATTTCTACCTCAGTGTAACAGAGCAACATGAACTGGAGATATACTTGAGCTGTGAATGTCAGGAATAAATAGGCAGCTTACAAATAGCATTGAAAATGGTTTATACTGCTGAGAGGAAAAAAGATTTGGTTTCTTATTGTTCTGCTAGCTTTGGGTTGATTTGAAAAAAATGAGTGGCGTGTTTTGATGAAGATGATACAGACTAATGGCTTTTGAAAGTGCAGTAGCTCTTTTCTTTAAATGTTTTCATTTTAGACTGAATTTATTAGACTGGGCTTTTTTGTTTGGCTGGTTTTGCCTCACCTCATGCAATGACAACCAGGAGTAGCTCTGGCTTAGTGCAGCACAGGAAGGTGGCACTAATATGTTAACATCTGTTCACTACAGTGGAGGTACGACGACCTTGGTGTATCATCATTAATTTCCCCAAAACAAACCATCCAGAACTATTGCTAGTAGAAACAATTTGAAGAACATCAGCATATAGTCAAACTTATTTAGTCTTTGACATTGATAGAAGGGTTGTTGCTTTTCTGACTGAAACTCATCACAACCACAAAGGCAGGGCCCTTGCTTTACCCGAGTACTGCAGAAACATTCGGCACACTGGGGACACTTTAACTCACCCCGATAAAAGGTGGAAATGAGCATCCAGACTTTAGAAAACCTTGGCTAGCTTCACAGGCTTCCTTTTTAATCAGAATGGATGTGAGCATTGACAAAGAACTTTGTCATCATTTCTGTGCCTCACAGCCTCAAAGCACAACTGTATAAATTATGTAGGAGGCAATGCGTCCCCCTGGAGCATGGGCATTTACGTATGTACTAGGCCAGTTCTTCAATGAGTAGAAATTGGCAAAGCTGCACTGGCTACAGCCATGCTGATGTCTGTCACTTGAGGATCTGGCCCATGTATTTTGTGCGGCTTCCTGTTATTGTCCCTCAAAACAGCAAACATCTTTCAACTATTCACTTAAAGACGTTAACTGGTAATGATATGACCGGTGTTCTCAGCATACTGTGTTCATAAAGCAATTTGGAGGGGAGCGCTTGTGGGCTAACTTCGAATCGGATCACATTGCCCGCACGGGTTGGGGCTGAGGGGCCATGGGTGCCTCAGACTGCTCCACCTCCTGCCCGCTGGTGGCTGCCACTCACCGGGGGCCGGCACGTGTGGCTTCCCACCTTTTGACCAGCCCATGGGACCGCCAGCAGCACCCAACTCTCGCATCGCCTTCCCGTGGCCTGAACTGGTGATGTTTGGAATTTGTCACTGCTGCGGCGCCTTTACACAATTTGTGTTTTCCAAACAGGCGATTTGTGTTATACGACAAACCTCGAGGAAACAAAAGGAAACAGGGCATTCCCTTGAGCACTGGCATTTTTCTAGTCAGCTTTACCAGATTTCCAGAGCAGCCCTAGGGGTAGAGGAGGTGAGGGCACAGGGAGGTGATTGAAATTCATTAAACTCCTGAAAGTTTCCAGAGACATGGACTTCCTTGGAGCTCCGAGCCACAGTTCATTGTTAATGGTGTTATTGGGTTAAGTTCATCATAATGTTTGACCTCCTGTTTAGGAGCCTGATGATGTGTGAAAGCCTCGCTGCCAAAGAGGAGTGATGGTGATGCAATTTTAGGGGCTAATGATTCTGCTGACCTAATGTCCTCATACAGCTGCTTTCTATTACTGTCGCTTAACTGGGACATGGTAGGCTCAAGGGACTGACTTTCTCTAATGAGCTGGCTGTGCAATTATGGCAGCTACTGCAGGACACTGGAGCTAAATCTATCTCCTTTTTTGCTTCGTCATCTATTTTTATATTATTCTGGCATAATGTGGACATTCCAAAAAATTGGAGTTTATTGCTCCTAGGTGAAATGAATACTGCTGCTGGGCTATTGTGAGGCAGGGATGGTAAGGGAATTGTTTCATAGCTAGCTTTTTGTACTGTCCTCTTGCCTCAGTACTCTATAGCCTTACAAAATTATTGACACATGAAAAAAAAAATCACCAGAGATCTTTGTGTTTGTATTTATATTCTAGTTAATTTCCTTGTTGCTAAGTTAAGAAAGTAAGCAGGGAGCATTAATGTAATTTTTACCAGAATCCATGGAAAAGCTGTAAAGGCTCAACAGTTTAGTTGAAAATGCTTGGTTTACCTTGAATTTCAGGTGTAGTTTATTGCAGTTAAGCTCTGGATTTTTCATAAACTTCTACTATCTAAGAGGTACGAAATCCCAGTTTTGGTTAATTTATGGAAATTGCAAAGATTACCATAGGTTATAATGCAGAAGTATATGTGGATATTTTGTTAAAGGTATGGATAAAGTAGGCTTAGGTTTACTTTTAAAAGGACAGCTAACAAAGTCCATACATTTTTACGGCTAACAAAAAATTTGTATTTTTTATGGTCACCTTATTATGCACTGACATTTTCTCTCATTATAGGATTAATGGGATTTATTCCCAATATTAAAGAGGAATCATTTGGCAGCTTCTGTCCAGTGCAGGTTTCTTTGTAAAAGTGAGTTCAAATTTCAAAGCGAAAAACCATGTCATTTTCAAATGGCTTTGTAATAGGCTCACAAATATACAGCATATTTCATGAAGAACATTGTATATATTAGTTAAAACAAATGTTTGGGGGCTTGTTTTCCATTTATTTACTTATTTGGCAGAGTTTACTCAGATTACCCTACAGAAATTAAAAAAAAAAAAAAGACGACATTATGACTGAAAAAGGCTTCATACATGAGATGAATTATCCATGATAACTACTCCATATTTTGCTGATTTATATAGCAAATTTAGTTGAAAGATCTTAAACAGTTAGCCAGTATCAACTGAGCATCGTAAGTACTATTATGAAGTAGTTAAGGGCAGATATATTTTTCACCAGCTGCTAAAATCATTGCCTGTATACTTACGGAGTTTCCATAAATTTGGAGTAATCTAATGCTGTTGTCCATAGCAGCAAGTAAACTGAGCAAAATTTAATTAAAGATACATATCTATGAAATATGAGTCTTGATTCCACCTGTTCTCCATTCAGCATATTCTACCCATATATGTCTTTAATATATTGGATTTTTTTAGTGGGCAGTCATGTGTGACAGCCATAGATAGAATATTATGTTTAGTGTTTTGGAAGACCCAGAGAACTGGCCCTGCTGTATATTCAAGTAAGTTCTCAAATGTGCTTTCAGGAGCAAGTGCTGAAGAGGAGCATTTTACCCACACAGGTTCTGTGGGGCTGAGGACTTTGCTTAGTTTTAAGTCAGGTGAGTTCCCTGCCCGGTTTGGTGTATAGTCACACAACTGCTTATTCAAGCAGAATAATTATTTGGGGGTAAGGAAAGAGCATGGAGTCATAGGAAAAATGGCCAAGGGCAGGAGGAGAATGGGATAGCTACTTGCTGTAACAGAGCTGCTTTACAATAGGCATAAAATGACTGTGGCCTGAAAGACAACACAGCCATGATTGCCGGGCTTCAGTGCTGAGCAGTTCATTTCAGGAGCAATCCCAGCTTTGGGCAAAACCTGAGAGCACTAATGAGCCTTAATTGCTCTGAGCAGCCTCACTTGCCCATGGCCAATCAGCCCCAGTTGAGTTCATGAGGTTTATGCATTTCTGTGTGTATGTGTGCATGCACATATATTTCATTAGCTGGCCTAATATACAGATGACTTTTTAAAATTAAACTTTTAACAATATAGTTGTTTATTTGCCAGGTGATATGCCCAGGTGATAGTCCCTCTGAGTCTACACCAAGATTTCTTTTTTCTAGAGAGTCTCAATTTGGCCAGCTTGCTTACTATTGTGAAGGGAGGAGTTGGTTTAAATAGACCTCTTAAAGCCTTCACAGCCAGTTTAAAAAAAAAATCCAAGACTTTAATTAAAAAAAATAGTGTTTTAGTTTAGAGCTTTGTCTGAGCATTAATCAGTACAATATTAAGAACATGAATGAAAAAAATCAACGTACATGAGTTAATATTTTTGGATCAGGGTCCACCTTCCTGATAGTCAGCCACTTTTGGGACCATTAAGGATCAGATTTATAACTGGATGTGCAGGGTTTCTTGGTAGTCTAAGGAACATGGATGTAAAAGTGAATTTTACTTTGCTTTCCAGCACTGCTTTTAGAAAGCAAGAAGGAGGTGAATGAAAACTAGTGAATCATAACTGACTTAGCAAGTAGGTGATACCTCTTGCATGCATATTTTTGTATGCTTACGATTGAGATATTTAAATGTGTTAAAAGAACAATTTAGATTTATAGCTCTATTTATCATGATTACTTCACTAAATGTGGCTAGATATGTTAGAATTTCACATTTCATAGACATAGTGCTTTAGGAAGTAAAGCATTACAATATGGTTTTGCTTATTTTTTTTAGTTTTGTCAATGCTGAAAGTGTCAAGATATTACTAAAGGGGTAGGCTTGTTGGTTGGTTTGTTGGGTTTTTTTCCTCTTTTTTTTTTCCTGTTCCACTGCTGTTGTTTATCACAGTGAACCAGTGATATTGCAGATAATTGTTCACATAATGGAGTGCAGAGGTAGTGAAGAATACTCAGGATAAGGCTGGTTTCTTCACACACCTGCCACAAAATAGCTCCAACAGCTCAAATTCTGTTCAGTGGCATGGACTGTGAATCACAATCAGAAATATGTTCCAAATCCTGAGGAGCCATACTAGGGACTGCTCCAGGCAAATGAAAAAGGGGAAAAACCAATGGGCAATCAATCTTACATCTGTCCCAACCCACAGGTGAATTCAGAAATTAATAAAAGGTTGCAGCACAGTGATTATCAAATTGTATTTTTTAAAACTGCCTAAGCTCAGTGAGACAAACCTTTAAAAGTCATATTTCACATTTGTTTAGATAAATGCTAAGCCATTTGCAAAACCTTGTCAAATTTCTGCCCTTGATCTCCTTGTCAGTGCAAATCTTAATTAGTTATCTTGTAGGTGTGTTTACTGCAGTAGTTTCAGGACTACTTAAGCAGTGGAGGTATTGGTTAACAGTGAGAGAGAGTGACACAGTCTCTTCCAGAATTGTTTGTTGGTCAGGTATTTGATGTCTAAGGAATGAAACACTCTCTAAAAAGAAAGGTAACTTGACTCACTGTCTTCTACTTTCCTAACTCTCATGGCAGAGTTTGAATGAGACATGACCTGCACATTCAGCCATATGTTCCACTCGTTGCTACACAAAAGTTCAATCATACTGTATGACACAAATGATACTCATGTTTGTCTTCTAACAGCCCTGCAAAAACATGAGAGGTGGCTTACATACATCAAAAGCTGTATTCTAATAAAATTACTTTCTAGAATATCTGTCTGCTGAAGGAAACAGCTCTCAGGTCACTTTATTAACGTCAGTGGTGGAAGAAAAAGAGATAAAACTAATTCTGTCTTGTCATTGACAATTCCAATCTTGTTATTTATTTTCTTCATTCTCAAAATACTCTTTGCCTAATATTCCAAAAGAATTTCTAAAGCCCAAAGTACAGGAGATGGTTTTCTTAACCTTACTGTAAATGTTTATTTGCAGCATTTTTTTGGGTTTTTTAATCCTGCTTTGGAAATAGATGATGTTCACAGTTAAGCACAGAAAAGATGCTCACTGAACTGAAGGACCTTTGGTTGCAGCTCTTTCAATGAGTGTTCTTGTAACATAGTACATATGCATGCCTTACGTGAGTTTGAAACAAGATGAGCTAAACATGAGCAGACAGTGAAGGACTTCCATGCACTTTCTTTCCTGGACTAGGATTGAAATAACCCTTGTCTCATTCCACAGGAACCTAGGAAGGTGGAAAGATATTAAAGGTAAAAACTGTGGTTTTTAAAATCTACAGGATTCAGGTTGATGCGAGAAGCTGAAAAAAATTAAGAAGAAAATCTCTTCTCTAGAAAAATGAGTAACACAGAAAAAGGGCTTCACATGTTGATGAGATGAGACAGTTCAGTGAAACGGTTAGTGACTTTCAGGTGAGTGATACATGAGAATCCTGGCTCATATCGTGTCTCTTTCAATTTTTTCCTGCTTTTTTATCTTTGAGCTTTTACACAGAGAATTTCATATCTGTTTAATACATTAAATGACATTAAATGAGCCTTCCAGTTTCATGTTTCAGGAGCTTTCTTTATTGAAGAAGGTTTCCTTTATTTCTTTGTGGTCAGGTGCTGGCTTGAGATACGTAACAAACAGCAACTATTTGGATACTGTTTTAGAATGGCAAATACTGTCCTTTTAATTAACTCTGGACAATAGGAACTATGTATGCATGCACCTCAAGATAAGACCTTTCTAAGTGCTAAAACCAGTAAACATAATTTAAAAGCCTGTTTACGGTATTTGCAGTGTTATCACCATATCTACATTTCTGTCAGTATTCATGGGATTCCTTATGTAGAAAGGGAAGGTCAGAATTGAGTGCAACTTTCATGAGTAGCAAAAAACCCATTTTTAAGGATGTTGTCTGTCAGTCATGTATAGCTTCTAGCACAAGAAAAATAAATTGCAGCTTCCCTGGGAAAGTGACATAAAACCATGGGGTGTTTATGTCACAGAGGGATTATTGTGAGAAAGACAGGAATCCCTCACCCAAGCTGTGATTTCTCTTGATGAAATTGCTGCGTTCTTAACTAGTACATAAAATGTCAGGAGGCCAGCAAGAGACAGTAGAAGAACGGCATACTTCATACAAATCCTTGGTAAGAACAATAGGCTATTGCAGGTAGGATGATCTACAAAGGAAGCCACCAGGCTTTTAAAGTGAGATAAACCAGTTGTGACAGGCACATTGTCTACACTCCACTTCTTGCTCTCTGCTCCTCCCCTTGGCTTGTCCCCACTCCCCCCCTTCTGTAGCAATTACCTTATTATGGAGACATAATTATAGGTACTTCCTTACCCAGGATTGCCCAGGATAGGGATGAATAAATTGGTTTTGTGTCTCAGGTGACTTGGCTACAGATCTCAGTGGGTGCTCTGCTTAAGGAGCTTGATATCTGGCAATACCTTCTCAGGTGATTTAATTGAGCAATCACACTGTGACATACAGACATTTTTTTGCAAAGGCCTACAGCAAAGAATGACGTCCGAACTGCTATTCTTTGTCACACACATTATACTACTCTTGTGTCTTCATTCACTGACTTCTGAAACATGACAGAAGATACAGCTGCTGGTCTAGAAATTATAAATTTCAGGAACTGGGGGAGGGGGATAGAGGTGAGGTGGGGTAAGAAATCAGTCATACAAATAGAATGGTAATTCACTGCATTAAGATACATAAACTTAAATAAAAATCTCTGTTAAAACTTTTAGGTAATTGTCAGGTCTTCACAGGCCAACAACAGTCAGCTCGTTAATTTAATGAGTGTTATTTGACCTATAATATTAAATTAATGTGTTTTACTGTTTATTAATTAAACATTAGCTTGAGGAATGTCATTATTTTAAATAGAAACACTCCATCTCTGTCTCCATTTATATATTTGTCATGGTTTAACTGCAGCCAGCAACTAAGCACCACTCAGCTGCTCACTCACTCACTCCGGTGGGAAGGGGGAGAGAATCAGAAGAGTAAAAGTGAGAAAACTCACGGGTTGAGGTAAAGGCAGTTTAATAGGTAAAGCAAAAGCCACACACACAGGCAAAGCAAAACAAGGAACTCATTCACTACTTCCCATCGGCAGGTAGGTGTCCAGCCACCTCCAGGAAAGCAGGGCTCCATCACGCGTAACAGTTACTTGGGAAGACAAACGCCATCACTCCGAACGTCCCCCCTTCCTTCTTCTTCCCCCAGCTTTATATGCTGAGCATGACGTCATAGGGTGTGGAATATCCCTTTGGTCAGTTGGGGTCAGCTGTCCCACCGTGTCGCCTCCCAACTTCTTGTGCACCCCCAGCCTGCTTGCAGGTGGGGTGGGGTGAGAAGCAGAAAAGGCCTTGGCTCTGTGTAAGCACTGCTCAGCAATAACAAAAACATCTCTGTATTATCAATGCTTTCCAGCACAAATGCAAAACACAGCCCCATACCAGCTACTGTGAAGAAAATTAACTCTATCCCAGCCAAAACCAGCACAATAGTGATGAGTATGCTGTTAAAGATCATAGTCCCTCTGGTATGAGGATCACTTTACAGAGTTTTCAGAAATATCTCAGGATATGTTCATATCCCTGTGTCCAGCCTGGATACAGTACAGCTTTCTCAGCTGTATAGCTAGGGCTGGTGAAGTATTTTGCTGACATAACTATGGTACAGCTGCCTGGTAACCTGCCCTGCTGTACCGGTGTCAGCACAGTACTGCATTACTCAAAACAGTGCTTTTCTTAGCAGTGTCACTGTATTGAGTTATTTGTCATTTCATTCGAAAATTTTTCATTAGTATGCTTGGCGTAAGAATGTGCTAATGAAATTTGATAAAAATGTAAAGCTGGGAGGAATTGCTAATATAGAAGAGCCTGGTATATTATCCAGGAAGAGATAGATGGTCTAGCAGATTGAAATAAAAGTGAATTAATGTTAGTAATACCAAGTAAAAGGTCATGCTTCTAAGAACTAACCAGAATTCAACTGCTGAACAGGGATTTATAAGGCAATAAGTTGAAGAAGAAAGATACGGGCATAATATCTCCAGTGGTCCAGTTGGCCACTGGGTGACTATAAAGCAACAGGAAGATATAGCTGTATAAGAGAGAAATACAGTCTTTGGACATATAAGGTGAATTATTAAAATAGAAGAGTATTTAATTATATTGCAAGGCATTAGTGTGTCCTTGGTTGGAACAGTCACATTGTTCAGTTATATTCACATTACTTACATAGTTGATAGAGAGAGAGGGGCATCTCTGAAAGATGGTTTAGAGCAGGATTTATGAGAGCTTCAGGAAACTCCACTCCAAATTCTGGTGGTTTAAGTTAAGCTAAGTTTTGAGCATATCCTCTACAATGTATGTTTTTAGTCATTTGCCTCCAGGAAAGATGTAATTAAATTGTAGTAAGTAGAGTGTAGCTCTACTGAGTTTCTCAGTAGAAAGACCTTCTTGTGAGGGGACACTAACAGAGTGGCATGTTAAGCCTAACAGAGTGATAGCAGAGAATGGATGCGATGACTTTCAGTAAGGTTTGTGTTGGAAAGGAGAAATAACTGTTAATGCTAAACTATCTTGATGAAGAGGAATAACAAAAAAAAACCAGTGATAGGTTGTTTGTAAATAAACGGAATTTAAATAAGGCAACTTCTGCTTGTGAGAGACAAATTCTCGAACAGCCTTCAAAAATGTTATTAGTGACAAAAGATACACATTCCAAATGGAGCTGAATCCATTTTTGAATCAGGTTAAATTAAATAACTGTTTGTGATTGCAGGTACCTTGTTGTGATGTGACAGGAGTTCATTTCCATTCCTAAATTCCTTTGAAATCAGTTTTTGATGAATCCGCAGATATCTTCTATTGAACAGCAGCTTTGCACACAAATTGTGGTTTTCGCTACGCAGGCTGAGCTCCATTCAGTAAACTCTGTGCTCTCCTTCCCCTCCCCTCAAACTGAGTCACGGTCGGTCACTCCCTCTCCTACTCCCAAGCTGGGGAGAGTTGGTGCTATCTTTGAAAAGTGATGATTAACACCAATACAAAGAAAGACCTATTCTCATGTAGACAGAATCATAGCTAGGTGTCAGTCTTAAATTTCTGAGATTATTAAGGGTTTTTCAACCTAATAAAGCTGTGACAATATTGTGACATAAAGTTCTAACAAAGATTTTTGTTTTACAAACACAATTTAACAGCCTTCACTGTCTAATAACACCTTATTAACTTTGTGTGTGTTATTTGACCTGTAATATTAAATTATATCTATGTCATTTAAAGTATTTAAGTTAAAGTTACTTTAAGTTAAATGACAATTATGTCTGTATTGCCTGAACTGAATTTTTTGCAAGTCTATGATAGTCATTGACTTAGTTGCGGTTTGGTGTCTAAAGCTAGAGAGATACAAAGTTCAATTTAATTCCTTGATTGGCAGGGAGAAATAGTTGCTGCAGTTCCTCGGCTGTTCAGGAGACAAGCGCGTTTGTGCTAAGCGCAGGCTTGGTTGCTGTAATTCAGAACTGGAACTGGTCCCGGCCTCCTCCCACAGGGGCCCCTGCAGCCCCCCCCGCCAAAACCTGGACACCTGCACCCAATACAGCTTGTCACCAGTGAGGAGAAGCTGGTGAACCCTTCTTTGTCACAGTTTACATGGAATGCATTCTTCAAACTCTCTGTTGCTTCTAGCACCACAAAACTTAGCTGGCTTCTTTTCAAAGCACATCCTGTCAATTGTCTTGTGTTTTTAGAATAGCTTATAGTTGCATTACTCTTCATTTCTGTCCAGAAACAAATTAAAAAATAGTTAAAAATATAAAAACATTTTTCCAGTTCTGTTTTGGTATGTTTCCTGAATTTTTACCCGATATTCCTGAATATTATTGTACTCTTAATTTATACCTGTTTTTGCTTTCTGATGTGCGTGAGAGGTAAATAGTCTCTTCACAGTGTGAAAGACAGTTCTCTTCAGTTCCGTTCCCTCAAGACATAACAGCCAATTGATGTCAGTTACCTCAAAAGCAAATTAATCCCACTCCTGTTTTGTTGAATCAATACTAATGCATTTTCCCTGTAATTTTCAGGTTTTGACAACGCTGGCAGCCAGCAAAGCTGAGGTAGGAAATCCTGTCTTATACTGGTGGAATGTTAAATAGCAGTTTGTTGTTTTGATAGTGGGGCTAGCTTTCTTACAATTTGGGGGTGAAAATTTAAGAGACTTCACTGTGGCACTTGTGCTGCTTCTATTGTTTAATGAGCCAATCTTTGGAATTCTTGTCTTGTTATAACAATGTTTAAGCTGATAAAGTTGTCCTAGGAAAGTTTTATCATTATGTAGGTCTTTCTGGAGATTTCCATGGCATTGAAACCACATAGTTTAGAGCTTTGTTAAGCGTGTGTATATTTTCCCATCAACAGAAGGTGGCTATCTGGCCTTTTCCCCATGCCCTTCAATTTTTCTACTTTGCTTCACAGCGAAGAAGGTATTGTATCTGCTCTAAAGTCGGTTCTGGTGGCTGGCATGCAGTCCTTCCAAGTCCCCATCTAGCTTGCCTCACTTCTCTGGTACCATATGCCATGAGCTGTTTGAACACACTGGGACATGAGAAGTTTAGTTTTATGACAGAATGCTACTGGCTGAATTCTTGTTAAATTCTGGAATGACATTATCTGTATTGTATGTTGCCTACATTGGATGCTTGACACTGCTATAGTTTAGATTGATCATTTTGGATTTGCATTTATTTTGTCAGCTTTTCTATTCATGTGTGAGGACTTCGCATGGTCTTAACGGGTCTAACACTACTCTTAGCAGTGAAAATATGATTATTGGAGTATATGTTGAATAACTGATTGCTAAAGCAAAAATGGCAGTCCTTTGTGACCACTAACGTGTGTTATGCTGCATTTGTCTCTTTTGAACACTGCTGTTGAATAAGTCACTGCACTTTTAATAACTGACAGATATTTTTATTCAGTCCACAGTTACTG
Organism: Balaeniceps rex; assembly: GCA_013401315.1. Classification (NCBI taxonomy): domain Eukaryota; kingdom Metazoa; phylum Chordata; class Aves; order Pelecaniformes; family Balaenicipitidae; genus Balaeniceps; species Balaeniceps rex. The sequence goes on from VYZW01008107.1 coordinate 20,229, forward strand.
ACTCATTTAAATGTAATGTCAATGAGAAGCTCAGAGTGTTTCTATAAGAAACAGGTCTCAGACTCACAGTAGGGAATTTGTGATGTGCTCCAAAGCCAATGTTTAACTATGACAAAATGTCTAGGTGACTGTAACTGCTGTAGCCAGATAAATTTTTAATATGAACCTTTGGTAAATTAAATTGCATTATTAAAGACAATAGATAAACCGTGCTAGTTACTTTAAAGAACAAGGACACAAGTTCACTTGCATACTGTAAAAGAATGACATAATTTTTGTTTAGATTATGACTGTAATATTAGTATTCAATTTTGCTGGTCTGATTCAGTCGTATACTTGGCTTGTCTCAGAGAGTTTTGGGAGTAGGATTTGTACCTGTACCTTTTTCACAGTTGCACTATTTTAAATGCCTGTTGCTCTTATATCAATAGAGTCCACTAGTCGCTTTCAGTTTCTTGTTGTGTAATGGGATTTTTTGGGCTTAAATTTGTCACTGTACGGGTACTACTATCAATTTTGTTCCCTTATAAAATGTTTTCTCGTCTATTTGTGAAATCTTCCCATATGCTTTTTTCTTTTGTGTGTGTAAAATTCTAGAAATATTACAAGTTTCTGAGTTGGCGACTTGTGTTGCTTTGTTTGTTAGTACTTTCACCATTTGAAAACCTTAAGAGAGTTAGCACATTTGGTTGTTTTTCAAAAAAGCTTATTAACTGGCCTTGTGCTTCAGTCCACGGACCAGCTGACTTAGGCACAAATCTGCATGCAAGAGGTTATCATTAGATGCTGTTTCTCCCATTCATGAAAGTACTCAGAAGAAATGCTAAAGTTCCCCAATATGGGGAAAATCCTAATTGAAGGTAAAGGATAATTAAGTTCTTCCCTGAATCAGCGCAGTAGTGTTGTTTGTAAATAGTCCTACTGAATTCAGTGGAATAACTCACAAGAATAACAACTAAAAAGAATAACAAGCATGCAGAACTGGTTGCTGAGCTTTTGAATTAGAGACAATTTTCAACTTGAGGGAAATGGTTCCTTTGACATAATGGCAGACTTCCTAAGATTTCTTCCTGGGACCTACATAGTGTACTGTACAGTAGGCATAACATAGTACAGTTTTGGTGTATTTTGAGGCTAACACACCTTAAAGAACTGTTTGTGTGGATGACATACAAGACATTTCCTCAGGTTTGAGAATAGTGGCCTCATGTTTTGCCTGATTTTATTTATTTATTTATTTACTCTTTGGTCCTCATGAACAGTTCTGACAAAGACACAAGCCAAGATAGCCTTGTTCTGGCTTACCTTTGTGTCATGTCTTAAAACATTTGAGCTCTTCAGTTCTTTGCTACTGTATAGTGCTTATGTTGCAAGATCTCTACTCTGCTTTTGGAAGAAAAAAACCAAACCCTACATATATTTGCTTTCTAAAATCTTTTATTAGAACTGCTATTTGGTTGTTCTTGAACTGTTGATCCAAGTAGTCTTGAAATTTGATTATTCCTCTTTTTCTTCTTATTTGACATAGCTGTGTTCCCTTACTGAATTTTGTATGAAGTCTGAATGAAAACTTAGCATGTTTGTATCACTATCGAATGTTTTAGGAAGATACAAGCAAGTTGTTTTTTTTTTTTTTCCAAACGCTGGTTGCCACATACCAACTGTAGAGAAACAAGTACATCTAGAGGAAGCTGTCAAGTAATCCAAAGACCTTTCTTCCATCTTTTAACACAAAGGGGCAACAAATAGTGACAGAGTCAAAGCTGTAGGCAGCAAAGCTTTCCATGAATAATTGCCAAATCTGCCTACACTGTGTCTTTTAGTGTCATAGCCTTGTAAATATGCAAGTTAGAAGCATCTTAAAAAAGAATAACTTGTCCATACGTAGCCAAATACAAAGATTTTTATCACAAATTACTCTGGTCTCTTGCACAATAAAACACATAATGGATTGTGTTAATGTCATTACAAAATGGGCCTGAGAACAGTCTCAAATACAGCTATATGCTGTATAAATTGCCATAACATACACAATACTTTATAGTAAAATTTTCATGTAATTGCCTGGAACAACGCAGTTTGAGGAATGACTTTTTTCAGGTCTGCTAGCTTTAACTAATACAGGTATATGGCAGTCTAGTCCTTTTATTGCTTTTTTGAATATACATTTGTCCCCTTCAAAAGACATGTCATTCAGTAAACTATGTGACTTTTTCCAGAGTGTTCTTCTTCCTAATTAGCTGTTAGTATAAATAATATTTATGTTGGGGAAAGCATCATTTCTTTTCCTCTTTCTGAAACAAAAGTTGTTGCCAAAATAGAGAATAGGAAGCTGCTTACAATTCCTGTTTTCCTCCCCAACATTGGAATAAATGATACAGTGAAGTTCAAGGCCGCCTTCTTGAGAGAAGCTAGAGGTCATGCCTGATTGAAATACAAGTTTAGTATAACTGTATGTCAGCTCTCTGCCTGCTTTTATGTGAGTAATGTCAAGGCAGCCTTTTTTTGCTCTCATAAAGAAAAGGCTGCCAATATGTCTCAATAAAACTGGAAATCAAAATCAGCTCAAAGCCAAGGAGGTTATTAAAGCAGAGTTTAAGGAAAACCTTAGAATAGTAAGCAGAATATGGCTCTAACAGTAACAAAACTGTGACTGATTTATACGGCAATCCATAAGGTCCTTGATTATCAGGAAATGTAGTTGTTAAGCCCCCCACTTCTCTTACATGGAAGGAATAGGTCAGGCTGGTGAGTAGCATGTTTCTGAAAAGGCCAATAAATGTATTACACTTCAGTCGCCCGCTTGCTGCTCTGTGTGTGGGGTGGAGAGTGGAGAAAAATCCTGTGACAGGATGGACAATTGTTTCATTTATTTTTTTGTTTGTAAAATGTTTATGAAAAATCATGCATGCTTGTGGTGCTGTGGAAATACGTTTGCATGAATGATGTGAGAGATGCATATGCAAGGTGTCTTAAGCAGATATGGTCTGAAAGCCGTTCAGAGCATTTGTGCTTGCTGATATTATTGTCTGTTTGCATTACACTGATGCTTAGAGGCCCCAGTTGGAATCCTAGTCTTTCAGGTTATGTACAGGCATGTGTTACACTGTCGCTATTTCAAAGGTCTTACACACTTACGTAGATAATACATAAAATGGCTAGAGCGAAATGAAGAAAGTCATATATGTAGCAGGTCAGTAGCAGAACCATGGGGTTTCATTGCCAGCAGGACCATACTACCTGTTTTTCCTAGTTTTAATGCCAAAGTGAAGTAATTCATTTTTGAAAAGGACTCAGTAAGAGTGTATGCAAACAGATAGCAGAACTTTCTAAGAAAATATGCATCTACCAGTATTGTTCTACTATTATTGTTTTAATAGTTTTCAGTGTGTGCTGTTCCTAGTAGACTTACAATTCTTTTTGCTAGTATATGAGTAATTTTTAAATCCTGTTGGCTGTCTGATTTATTTCTATGGGAAAACTATGATATCAATGGAAACTTTATTTGGGGAAACATGAATACTTGGTTGGATGCTCTTAGGATAAATGTCAGGTGTTGCATTAAAAATCCATGGTAGATAAAAACATGTCATTCAGTCTTCCTAGCCTCTATGTCCTACTTTATTCTCCAAAGCACACTTAACATGCAAGGACCTAGTCTGCCATCACTCCAGGGTAAGTACGTGCTCAGGACAGAAGACATTTCCATTTCTATTTTCGGATTGTTTTTTCAGAATGAATGAATGGATTACAGCCTCTCCCTTTTCTGATGCATCAACACTTTGCATCAGCTGAGGCATTTGATTGAACCTATGCATTGTTAATCCTATCAAGCTGTATATTCCCTCTTCCATAAGAGAGGAATGAGGCATTGAGTGATGAATTGTGATGACTGATAAGGAATTTGTTATTAGTATTTTTTAATGTTCATATCTTTAATTTATTTAGAGCAAGAAAATATTTGTATTTTAAGGAGCAGTAGCAATTTCTATACAAGTGTAGCCTAATACNTTTGCTTGCTCCATTGAAATCCCTTCAAATTTGACTGAGTCATAAGCTGTCACAAATTGTGTATAAATAGATATCACTAGTTTAAAAAGAAGATAATTGCAAACAATTGAT